>CM022753.1:13712397-13852397 GCA_012411365.1 Ameiurus melas | reverse complement strand
TCCTTCTTATCCTTCTTATCTTTCTTCTTTTTCTTGCTGTCCTGACTACCTGGTGAGCTTGGGCTGCTGCTGTTGGCATGACTTCCAGTGGGACTAGCACTCCTACTGTGGACAGGACTTACACTGCTTTCCTGTCCCTTTTCCTTAGGCCCCGCCTTGTTATCTGGATCTGATGCGTCGCTGTCACTCTCACTGTAGTCTGGGACAAAGGCAGCCTCGTCTGTCTCCCGTGTCAAATCTGAGGACAAACGCATGGAACGGGCTGAAGGAGGCTTTATTCGAGCATCACTTCTCTCAGCGTCACTCCTGGTCTCGGTCAATGTGGTGCTTTGGTTCACTTTGTGTTGCTCTTTGTCCTTTGTTATCCGATTATCAGAGTGCCTTGTTCCTTCTCTGTGTACTGACTTGTCTGCTTTAGTGTCCTCAGAGGAAGCCCTTTTGGACTCCCGAGACAATACTTTCCTCTCTGTGGAAGGACTATATTCAGACATTTTGGATTCCTGGGATGCAGTAAGCACCCTTTTAGTGGTGTCTGTTGGCATTTTTGAGGGTGGAGATGGTGAGTCCTTCTTCCTGGGCTGTTCTCTTGATTTCGTGTCTCTCTGACGAAAATCTGTGTGGTCTTTTGTGCTGCTGCGGTTGTCCTGTTTCTTGTCACCAAGACTTGCATTGTTTTCCCTACTTGAAGGCTTCCTGGATGTTGATGCAGTCCTATCAGTCTGTCTGTCTCTGGAAGATTGAGACGAGGAGCTTCTCTCGCTTCCATGGTCACTTCCTTTCTCCTGTACTCGCTCTCGGTCCTGATTTAACGTACCAGGTTTCTTTCTGTCTGAGGCATCACGATCAGAGTTGCTTCTGTCTCGTTCTTTGCCTCGATCACGCTCCCTTTCCCAATCACTGTCTTTCTCCTTATCACTTGACAGATCCTTGGAAGGTTTAGCCTCAGGTTGAACGTCATTAAAGTCATGGAGTGTTTTATTAGTCTCCTTGTCGCTAGATTGTGAAGTAGCAAGAGCAGCCGTGTTAGCAGCGGAAGCATTTCCATTTCCAGAAGAGGTATTCGTGACCTTGGATTCATCTTCCTCAGATTCAAAGTCTTCCTTCTCCCATTTGGAGCGAGGTACCTGGATCATGACTATTTCATCCTCAGCAGGTGTTGAGCTATCATTGGTGTATTCCTCCAGTGTTTTCACCACAGTCTTCTTCAGGTCTGGTTTCTCCTCATGCCTTTTGATGGGACTACCGCCAGTCGAGCTGGTGCTGTCAAGACACAATGGACTTCATAATAATGAATAATATAATAATAATGTCCTCATGAAGAGGAGTAGGGGTGTCAGGGGTGAATACTTATGTAAACCACAACAACTACAGGGTGTCCTTAAAGTCAGGACCCAATGGGAATATTTTGAGCAAACATGTCGAACTGAATATGTTGAGCAAAACCTGCAAAAACATGATGCAGCGGCTCAGAAAATTCAAATAGCGCAAGGGTGAATATGTAAAGCATACGCTGTAAATAATATTGACATTATTTTGGACTTTTCGAACACCCTGTATTGATTTTAACTCCCAATGTCGTGGGCTGTTTTGTGTAAATTCAGACAAGTTAAAAAACCAATCCAATTTCACCAGTTCATGTAGGTGGTGTATGTTCAGTCCATTTACATCTTCAGAATATAGCTTTCATAAATGAACACATTTAAGGGGAGCTGGTGATGTAATGTTCACATCAAACATCAGATGGGGTGTGGGGGTGGGAGAGAAAAAAAAAATAATCCAGTGACTTTTGACTGTGGCATATTTGTTGGTGCCAGATGAGCCGTTTTGAAGTATTTCAGAAACTGCTGATCTATTGGGATTTACTCACACAGTAGTCTCTAGTGTTTTCATAGAATGGTATGAAAAACAAATATCCAGTGGGCAGCAGTTCTTAGGGTAAAAACGATTTGTTCATGAGAGAAGTCAAAGGAAAACAGTCAGACTGGTTTAAGCTGCAGTAACTCAAACAACCAGACAATGTTTTTCCCAATCTTCAACTGTCCAGTTTCTGTGAGTCTGTGCCTACTGTAGCCTCGGATTCCTGTTCTTAGTTGACAGTTGTGAAACCCGATGTTGACTTCTGACGTTGCAGCCCAGCCACCTCAAAGTTCAATATATTACAAAATCAGATGCTTTTCTGCTCACCACTATTGTAAAGAATGGTGAACCAAGAAGAGGAAGCTGAGGCTACAGTTTGCAAAGGCACACAGAAAATGGACAGTTGAAGATTGGAACATCGCCTGGTTATTCAAGCTAGTCTGTCTAGTACCAGCAACCATGCCACAGTCACCAAGGGTCACCGAGATCACACTGTGTCACTGACAAATAATTAATGAATGCATGAATAAGCAGGTATAAAGATGTTCCTATTACAGTGGCAGGTGAGCGTATATGCTTTGCTTAATGTCATGGTATAGTTCCACTCAAATGTACATACAGTGACTTGCGAAAGTATTCGCCCCCCTTGAACTTTTCAACCTTTTGCCACATTTCAGGCTTCAAACAAAGATATAAAATTTTTATTTTTTGTGAAGAATCACCAACAAGTGGGACACAATTGTGAAGTGGAACGAAATCTATTGGATTTTTTAAACTTTTTTAACTAATAAAAAAATTAAAAGTGGGGCATGCAAAATTATTCGGCCCCCTTGCGTTAATACTTTGTAGAGCCACCTTTTTCTGCGATTACAGCTGCAAGTCGCTTGGGGTATGTCTATATATATATATGTGTGTGTGTGTATATATATGTATATATATGTGTGTATGTGTGTGTGTATATAAGTATATATGTATGTATGTGTGTGTGTGTGTGTGTGTGTGTGTATATATATATGTATATACTTTGTAGAGCCACCTTTTGCTGCGATTACAGCTGCAAGTCACGTATGTCTCTATCAGTTTTGCACATCGAGAGACTGAAATTCTTGCCCATTCTTCCTTGCAAAACAGCTCAAGCTCATTGAGGTTGGATGGAGAGCGTTTGTGAACAGCAGTTTTCAGCTCTTTCCACAGATTCTCGATTGGATTCAGGTCTGGACTTTGACTTGGCCATTCTAACACCTGGATACGTTTATTTGTGAACCATTCCTTTGTAGATTTTGCTGTATGTTTGGGATCATTGTCTTGTTGGAAGATAAATCTCCGTCCCAGTTTCAGGTCTTTTGCAGACTCCAACAGGTTTTCATCCAGAATGGTCCTGTATTTGGCTGCATCCATCTTCCCCTCAATTTTAACCATCTTCCCTGTCCCTGCTGAAGAAAAGCAGGCCCAAACCATGATACTGCCACCACAATGTTTGACAGTGGGGATGGTGTGTTGAGGGTGATGAGCTGTGTTGCTTTTACGCCAAACATATCGTTTTGCATTGTGGGCAAAAAGTTCGATTTTGGTTTCATCTGAACAGAGCACCTTCTTCCACATGTTTGGTGTGTCTCCCAGGTGGCTTGTGGCAAACTTTAGACGAGACTTTTTATGGATATCTTTGAGAAATGGCTTTCTTCTTGCCACTCTTCCATAAAGGCCAGATTTGTGCAGTGTACGACTGATTGTTGTCCTATGGACAGACTCTCCCACCTCAGCTGTAGTTCTCTGCAGTTCATCCAGAGTGATCATGGGCCTCTTGGCTGCATCTCGGATCAGTCTTCTCCTTGTCTGAGCTGAAAGTTTAGAGGGACGGCCAGGTCTTGGTAGATTTGCAGTGGTCTGATACTCCTTCCATTTCAAAATGATCGCTTGCACAGTGCTCCTTGGGATGTTTAAAGCTTGGGAAATCTTTTTGTATCCAAATCCGGCTTTAAACTTCTCCACAACAGTATTACGGACCTGCCTGGTGTGTTCCTTGGTCTTCATGATGCTCTCTGTGCTTTCAACAGAACCCTGAGACTATCACAGAGCAGGTGCATTTATACAGAGACTTGATTACACACAGGTGGATTCTATTTATCACCATCAGTCATTTAGGACAACATTGGATCATTCAGAGATCCTCGTTGAACTTCTGGAGTGAGTTTGCTGCACTGAAGGTAAAGGGGCCGAATAATTTTGCACGCCCCACTTTTCAGTTTTTTATTTGCTAAAAAAGTTTAAAATATCCAATAGATTTCGTTCCACTTCACAATTGTGTCCCACTTGTTGGTGATTCTTCACAAAAAATTAAAATTTTATATCTTTATGTTTGAAGCCTGAAATGTGGCAAAAGGTTGAAAAGTTCAAGGGGGGCGGATACTTTCGCAAGGCACTGTATATTGAGAATAACCAACCAAACAAACAAAAAAAACACGCGTCTGTCTCTGCAATAAAACCGGACTCTAATTTTCATAAGCATTGAGTGAACGTCTATAATTTATAAAACTATTGTACAAGAAGTAGATTCATCTTACCTGGTGTAATCAACCAACGTGGATCCAGATCGGTCTGTGCTATGCCCCTGTCGTCGTAGCTTGACCTTTGACTTCGGGTCTAGTTTATTCTTCCCAGCACCAGATTCCTCTGAAGAAAGTCGCTCAGTACTCACAATCCTCTTCCCAATCTCACGATTGAGTTTGATCTTTCTAACAGGTTCAGGTTTAATATCCATTAGAGACGGAATGGCAGGCTTCTCCTTCTGCATTGGCTTCTCATTCTCCACCTTCGGCTTGGGCGAAACATTGGCAATCTCAGCAACTTCCACCCTAGGAGATTTGTTGGGCATAAACTCTGGCTCCTTCACAAGTGGCTTTTCCTCTTTTCGTTTCCTTTTTTCCCCCTTTATCTCGGTTGCTTTGCTGACAAGTTTCTCATCAGCTTTGATGGGCTTTTCCAACTTGGGCTTTCCATCTTTCGCAGGAGGTTTCTCAGCTTTTGTAGAGTCTTTAACTGGTTCTTTTTTAACTTTAGGTTCATCTTTGACTGCTTTTTGCTCTTGGTGTTGCTTGACCGGTCTAGACTGTGTCAATTTGCGAGGAAGCATGAGTTTCTCAGAAGTAGTATGTGGTTTATTTCCATCAGTCTTCTGAGGAGGCTCTTCTTTGATCCTTTTAATGGCCGGTTCAGTGGGAACAACTCTTTCCCGCCCTGAATCTGCATCCTTTTCTCTGGCAGGCTTGGTGCTTTTTGCTGGAGCTTCTTTCTTTTGTGTACCACTCTCAGTCTTGCGTTTAACTTTTTCGGACTTGCTTTTGGTTTTATCTTTTTTCTCCTTGTCTGAAGCGCTCTTGTAGGGCACAGAGGCACTATCCATGGGCTCATCCCTGACTGGTGTGGCATCATCACGACTCGAGTTCATCATCATCGAGTCTCCCTTACGTTCATCTTTCTTAGATTCCTCCATTGAGTCAGAATGGCTAAATATGTCTCCCTCCTCCCCTTTCCTTTTTTTCCTATGTTTCTTGTGTTTCAAGCCCTTAGAGTCCACAGCAGTGCTTGTGGTTGGCTCTCGCTCTTTGGTGGGTTTCAGGCTTTCTTTGTTTATCCCTCTTCCAACTGCCATATTGTTGACATGAAGATGGCCATACTTTTCTGCACACCTTTCCTGATAAGTCAATGGACGATTTCTTGGTGGGATGCCGTGTGGTGGATAGTCCTCCCGGCGACCCCTGCCATATGGCGAGTTGTCTCTGGGTCTGTGAGGTGGGAAACGCTCTGGAGAATATGGATCTCGTCCACCTGGACCACGACCTCTGACCTGACCACCTTGTGGCCCCTCGTAATTCTTGAAATACTTCTCATACCACTCTCTGTACTCTCTCTCCCACTCTCGATACCTTTCCCTTTCATAGGGATCGCTTTGATCAAGCACTCTGCCATAGTAAGCTTTGGCATCATATGGAGGAATCTCTCTGTACCTTCCTCCATATTTGCGGTCCTCTACCGGAGTAGCTGGAGGCAGTTTCTTGCCAGGACTTTGGGCCCTATAGATTGGTGACCTAGAGCGAGATCGATAGACACCTCCACTCACTCCTCCCCCATCCCGCCCTCTATAGGAAGGAGAGCGTGTTCGGGAGCGATGGTATGGGGGTGTGCGTGATCTAGAACGATAACTGCGGCTACGACCTCTGCCTCGTCGGGAGTATGGAGAGTAGGAACGAGAACGGGATCGGGAACGAGAACGGGAACGTGATCTAGAGCGCGATCGTGATATGGAGCGTGAATAAGAACGTGGAGATCGAGAACGGGATCTGGACTTTGAGTAAGAGTATGATGAGCCACTGTAGGAAGATCGATATGGAGACTTTGACCTGTAGGGAAAATAATAGATTGCTTTCATTATCAAGTCTCAATTCAATTTATGTTCAGCTGGGAAAAAAAACATTGGTTAGACAATACATACCTGGAATAGGATCGCCTTCTCTCCTTCTGGATCTTTCTGTACTCCAACAACTCTTTGGCAAAGTCATTGGTAAACTCCTCAAGTTTGGACTTCTCCCTAACAGTAAATCAAAAAGGTAACAATTTATTAAAAAACAAGGAGGGAAATAGAACTGGATTATTAAAATGAAGTTTAGTAGACATATGGTGTCTAAGTGCAGATCATAAGCACAGACCATTTACACTTCAAAATATTAATAAGGTATATTCTGAGTTCAAGGCAAAAATCATCGTTCATAATTTAGCAAATTCACAAATAAAAAACAGCTATGGTTTACATACTCTTCCTTCAGTCGACGCTGCTGTCTATAGAACTCCTCCTTGGACAGTAAGTGTGCTGCTGGTATTGGGGGTACTGGAGGGTTTGTGAGTGGGGGCGGAGTACCTGGCGGAACCCAGGGACTGGGTACATTTGTTGGGGCAGGAGGGTAACCTGGGGGAGGCATGTTGAAAGGGGGGGGCAGTTGCTGCCCCTGAGGGAACTGCATTGGGAACTGTGGAGGCACAACACCAGGCAGGTGGGGCAAAGTATGCTGAGGGGGAGGGAACAGAGAGGGAGGGTAAAGGTTTGGAGCAACAGGAGGAGGTTGGACCGGAGGAACTAGTGTCCTTGGGTGCCGATCATTAAGGAGGGGTCGGCCTCGGCCTGAGGACCTAAGAAAATGTGTAAAAAGACAAATTTACCAAAAACAGACCCCCCAAAGCCTTTCATTTCTTAATATATTTGTTTAGGATTCAACATATCTACAGATACGCATCTATTATTACTGATCACAGTGATTTGACAAAACTGTGCCAGGGTGATGGATTTGTGGTTGAATGCCCAATTGAAAAGAGGCTGAAAAATGATACTGTTCTGGCCCATTCATCTTGACAAATTAGGCAATTATCTTGTGCGTCTTTAGAAGAAGGACAGTCAAATATTCCCAAACTGTTCTGCCACCTGCTAGGAACCTGATCACAAATTATGTCTCATCACAAAACTCTAGGCGAGTGCTCCCAGTAAGCACACTTTTGAAATCAATCAACTGATGCTCATGTGATGTTATACTTTTTTTTTGCGTCTTTGAATTAATCTATTATGTTATGAATGTTTTCAAACTGTGACATTTGTTCAAACAGCCTTTGTAACAATAAAGTATTTTTGTTAGCTAGCATGAGAGCATAGACATTTTAATAGCTTTTTAGAATGTACTTACACTGAGGACTTTATTTTTTACACAAGACATTTTTGCCAGACACATTCAGTTTTCTAACAATAAAAATACTAAGCAATAATTGCTGTAACATGCAACAAGACTCACGGATCCCATGTAGGCCGGGGTGCCGGCAGTCTTGGGGCGCCAGGCCTCAATGGTCCTAAGAATTAAATCATTCAGCATGACAGAATATGAAAACAGAAAGAAGTCTCCACAGAAAAAAGGTTTTCAAATTTTTTTTTACCTTTTATTAGTGTTCTTCAAGCACAGTTACTTTCAGTTTTCAATATGCTAACACACATTGTAATGCATTATAATGAATGTACCGGTAATCAATTTGCCTGTTGAACCTTTAAAGAAATTTACTTGAAATGTTTAAAGAAATATAACAATTTTCAGCATTTCTACTGACCCTCAAATATTTTATTAGTCAAACGGTCAGACCCTGACAGATACCATGTCTGTGTTGTGATGTGTATATAAGTGTACAAAGCCTCACCTGATCTGGGAATGGGGAGAGGAAGTGTGTGCACATGTGGCTGGCTGATCACTGGAACGTGGTGCCCCTAAGGAAAATAAACAACATGGAATATCACTGACGCACATACAAAGTGACCTTATTCAATTTTAAATGTCAGACTGTGAGCCCATGAGCATATGCAATACTTTTGGAATAACTGGTGTAGGAAGCAGACTGTCAGATAATATCACAGATGTTGGCTGTGTTTCTGGCTCTCTGTGGGGGGTGGGGAAACAACAAATGCTCTGCATTAAATACACGGAAACAAAAAAACTGATACTTTCAACTTTAAATTATTTAATCTGTTATGTTATTCATATCACTGTAGCAGAATTTAACAATATTGCCACAATATACAGGAATAATTTTGCTGAACTTGGCAAACAATTCAGAAGAATATAATAATGCAGGACAGAACTTGACAGCAATGTTAAGCAACAATGCAGCAAAAAATACTGTTGCTTACTTAGGTATGACGGCATCATCTTGCTTGGGCTGCTGTGGTGGAGAAAGAGCCACTGCGGGGGGAGTGGCACTACTGTTCCCGGCCACAGGTGAAGCATCAACCTCAGGAGGTGTCGCTGAAGACTGCTGAGTGACAGTAGTGGGTGGTGTAATGGAAGGGGGTGGGGCTACAGTAGCAGGTGGGTTCTGGGGCGGCGTGTGAGCGCGTAGCGGATCCTGCTGGCGGGAATTTAGAAGTTTGAGGGGCTGAACAGGGCGCTGGATGCGGGGTTGAGGCGGGGGTGCGGGGACAGAACTCTGAGCAGCAGCTTTGCGAATTCTCTTGGTGTAGCCGGTTTCATTCCTGAAGTTGTTCACAGCCTGAAAAATTAAAAGTTGAACTTGTAAGTAGTAGTCTAAAGCGTAGATATGTAGCCATGTTACAAGAGCTAATTAATTTTTTTTTTTTAATATATCTAAAATGCCATCCTGTGTTTCCAGCCACAGCTTGTACATTCTTACTTGACGTAGGAATTTGTTGGCAATTAAAGCATCAGGTGAAACATCAGACTGGTTGCAGGTGGGACAAATGTGTTCCTCTGACTCCAACAAATTTGTTCGAATACCTGTAGATAGTGAACATGGTAAATATTTTTTACGCCACTAGTGAATAAGTGGTTCTTTGATGGGAATAAAATCTCAAACTTTTACAAACCAAATACAGATGCACTTTCTTACCTACTGTTAATACTCAATACACTCACCTAGCTTAAAGCAATGTAGTATATTTGAGAAAAAGAGAAACTGTTATTGTTCTGACTCACATTCATCACAGTAACTGTTTCCGCAGCAGGGAATCACAACGGCATCAGCCATGAGGTCTTTACAGATCAGACAGAGCAGCTCATCTGGAACAGGATCTTCATCATCAGAGGAGGATGACTGTTCCTGAGGGACAAAAGGTGGCTTCTCCTTCTTTCCAATTGCATAAGCTTCACTGTTAAAGCACAAAGATAGCATGAGCAAATTTACTGCAGTTACAAAATACTAATGACTGGGCATCAGAGTCAGGAACGTTATGGCATGTGTTGATCAATGGTCACACTGTAGTTTGGAAAGTAGAATATTTTGCACGTTAAATATCATCACATTGTTTAACCAATTGAACACAGGGCTAGTGTGTTTAGAGAGTTTGTGCTTACGCGTCAATGGTGGGAATGGCATAAGTGCCTGTGTTGGTCAGCATGGCGCCTTTAATATTTGGATCGTCCACTTCCATCATGAAGCTGCGGGGAATCCCTGTGCTCTTTTTAATCCGCTGAGGCGCCTCAAAACTTTTATCCTGCTAACACAACAGTCAGGTCCAATTAGGATTAAGGAAAATCACTTTCAATTATTTTTATTAAAATTTTTTAACAATACTTTAGATTTTTAAGTGTGATATTAAATGGGAATTAATTTAAATACATCTGTTTAGATTCACTCATGTTTAGATTATAAAAAAATATTACAACTTTTGCATTTGCTCTACCTACTAATATATATATATATATATATATATATATATATATATATATATATATATATATATATATATATATATAAATATATATATAAATGCACAAAGTCATTTTTTTTGTACTTTGGCCCATTTGAAAGGTGCTACAACTATTATGATGAATATCACTCTTATTACTATTAATGAAAACCCAGTTACCCCATTGGTCGGGCAGTTTCGGATGTAGTGTCCGCTTTTCCCACAGCGAAAGCAGGTGTAATTTGGAGGAGGAGGACCCACTGGCTTCTTTGTGTAACTAAGAAGAGAAAAATCTCAATATAAAACTAATTTCTTTCCAGTAATTAAGTTTAGCTAAACCACTTTTCTGAAGTAAATATTGTGGCTTGGAAGATTATGAAAGTGACGGAGGGATTATAGGAAGGAAGGAGGGATAGAAGGGATTACTCTAAACTGGGATCATCACAAAAAAGGTGGAAGAGTCGTAATTAATAGGACAACATATTTCAATAAACAGCTTAGAATAAAAGTTATACATGTAATGTTTAATACTTACTGAATGGGGTCGTATTCGTGATTGGACTGTGACATCATTGCTTTGATTTTGTCTTCTTCCGAGGCGTTCGCCTCTGCAAGATTCGCCGTCTGTTCAACAGGCATTTTCAAATGATGACACATTAATAATAAAAATTTAACTCGCTTATAAAGAGCCCAGAGATCCTTCAGGCTGTAAAGAGAAGCTGCTCCATTGCTTTATTTGTTTAAAAATGCTGGAGAAATATCTGACGGGGAGTACCGTAAGCCACAAAACATTTTTCCTTTCAGAGCTTTACAGTAAATGAGTAATCCAATATATTCACAGGTACAGGCACACTAACTAAAGAGCGGCAAATGGAGATTGGATAAATATATGTAAAATAATTTGTTATTCTGATTTTGCAAGGTTTACACAAATCACATCACACATTTAGTTTCCACAATCTTTATATAAAAAAACAAAAAAAAACCCGGCTTTATTAAGATTAACATAATATTTCAATCATTTGCAAATTTGCACAGTTAAGCATGATGCAGTTTATCCACTTTGCTGTTATCCAGCCCACTGGTAACATGCGCTGATTATGGTTATACGTTGAAATATACTGTTGCATGAAATACCCACGTAGTGTTGTTGATCTGATCAATTCTATAATTTACTGCAACTACTGCACACATTTCTATAATAGACACTAGTCCTGAGGTAGTGCACTACAGGTTTGAGATCAAATGAATTAATGAGGGACACAATAAGTCTCGGCAACGTTTCTGATCAACACTGATTTGAGTTACATTACCAGACAGACCTCCATGCTTACATTTAGCAAGCTAAACGAGCTGACCTGACGAACACAGTGTGCAAGTCACTAGCTAGTATTTAATATTAGTATTATTAAATAGTAGCATTTAATATTGAATAATATTTAGCTAGCTAAATATTCCAGCTGGATCATCCAGTTAGCAACTATCTGAACTTGAATCTAGGCTGAAAGCATTGCGTTGTGCAAGGAATGATGACACAATTGACCTGAATCGAGGTTCACTTAAGAGGAATAAAGGATTTAGTGTAGGTATCATGATATGAAATTGTATAACAGCACATAAAACAGCTAAACCTTTTTATACATTTATAGTATATTTACATACTGTTTATTCACAAAATAAGAAACTTAAATAAGAAATGATTTCCATAATTGAAAAATTTACTTTATGGCTAGTGCCATTATAAAATCTTCACATTAAAAGAGTCCTTGTCTCTTAAAAAAAAATAAAAAATAAAATAAATCTACTTCAGCAGTGACATGGCTTTGAAGAAATATGCAAAATTAATTTCAGTCTTCAATAAATTGGGGAAAATAAAAGGCATTTAGTGCAGGTCCTGTCACAGCACTAAAGACAGAGCACCCTCTTTACAGCATAAAGTATTCTCATGGCTCACACACTTTATATCAATAATCACCACCATAGAATATACAGGCTGTAATTTATCATTATAGTGCTAACATCAATCTTAATCTCATATTTGTTATGACTAAAAAATAAACGTGTCGAAGCTTGTTTGTATTTTAATGTCATTCGTTTCTCTGCTCATTTATTTTGTCAAAACTCGATAAGGCCAAGCGACATGAAAGTCTGGGTGTGTTCAACAATGAACACAGTGTTGTAAGTAGATAATAGTGGTCCCGGATCCTTCCACAGACAGAAATAGCTTGTTCATTTGTAAGTCGCTTTGGATAATGTATATAATGACATTATTACAGAGATAATGTCTCTGTAATAACTTGATGTAAAGACTTGTATGGAGGACAATCCACATAAATGCTTAAAAAATATGTACATCACTGACTAAGTTTTACGCGAGGAAACATTTGTTCGCCATTTTTGTCACCAGTGTCAGAAGTAAAGCGATTTCTTTCATTTTTCAAAAATGGGAAAGTCTTCAGAAAGAACAGAGGGCTTTGAGGCTTCTCTAACATGACAAGCTGCATTTCTTTAAGAGGATAAAAAAGGCTGGTGAGGATCGTTATAGACAGCTGCTATAACATACGTGATAAGAGGACATTGTTAACATGCAAGTCCAAACTAAATTCAGAATTAACTATGAACAGATTAAAAAATAATAATAATAATTAAAAATAAATAAAGATGAGAAGAAAAATGTCTTTGTTTGGAACACCAGTCAAGTCACCTAGACTCACTCGAAATAATTTACCTAAAAAATCTCCAGAAATGTAATACTAAACACAAAAATCTAATTCTTCCCAGTTAAACATCCAATACATCAAACACATACAGAGAAGTTGGTGATTACACATAAACCCCTGATGCGCGTAAAGCCAATGCGTTGTGCCAAATTGTCATTTCTGTAATAACCGTAACCACGTTGTGCTTTACTGACAACATATCAATCATGATGGGCAAGTGCTGAATTAGTTATGCCATATACATCACAATTTTCAACACACAGTAGTATTATTGTGGTCATTTTAAACACAGTCGGCAAGTTTAAAGAAAAGTACATTAGAACGTGACGATAAACACTATTTCGCCTCACGACAATACTCATTTAACATTGACAAATTCTTAGAGGTTGATTAATTTTTTTTTTAGAAGATTCAATGCAACGTCACAAAACATACCAACTGTCACAATCAGAAACGATGTTTATTTTTAAACAGGTCTTCCTTCAACAGAATATTGTGACTAAAAAGAAGCTATATTGACATGCACTACATTTACACACAATTAACAAACACCACAAACAAATTAAAAGTACCTTAGAGAGCTGGGCCAGAGAAATGGAGGGAGAATCATCAATCTGTTTATAAAAAACAAAATATTGCACAAGATATTATATTGCAATGACATCAATCGATGAAATGGCTCCAAACTCAGTCACAAAGTATTCAACTACAAACTTGTATTGGAAATTAAATAAAGCATACATTTTATACAGACATACAAACAAAAACTTCTTTTAAACCATTTTACAACAGTTGTTTGTCCTCGCTAGTTGAATTAGCGCCACGTCATCCATCAAAACATGCTGAAAATGTTAATAATGCCACAGCTGACTTTACCGTAATGTAAAGATCCTCATTTTGGCACAAATTCAGGACAAAAAGTGAAAACACGAGGCCGTGTGAATGATGTTATAACATTTTAAAACGCAGGGATTTTATTGATAAAGCTCATCGTTGTTCAGCATTATACAAACACTTACTTTGGTCAGAAATAAAAATAAATGAGTGGAATTGTGAGCACTGATGAGACATCATTGCAAATTTGAACACAGACGATTTAATAAAAAATAATGGTGGATGAGATTTTTACGGTTAGCCATTTTAAGTGTAGCAAATTATAAATATCACTTGAGCATGACAAAGAATAAACATAACATTTAAATTAGAATAAATATTTGTCAAAAATGCAACATTTGCACAAACGTGACTGACAAGTGTTATCATACACAAAAAAATCGACCATGTACAGTTACCATGGAGACAAGCACAGCTCAATTCAGTAATAGAAAAAATATAAAATTATATATTAAAATATCAATGTCATGATTGCAATAAGTTCAAAACAATGCTAGATGCATTACTGTACATAATGTCATACTTATCCTTTACAAAATGGATTATTATATAAAAAGCTTTTACAATAAAAAGATATTATCCAACCCACCCACCCCCAAATGAAAATTCAAAAAAGAAAAGCATGTAAATACCGACCCCAACTGGTACGAACATTAAAAGACCATCAGCTCATACCACTTGTATGACCTCCTTTACAAAATATGCATGTCAGAGTCAAAATATGCGTGTGAGAGCAGTATAAGTGTTTGTAAATAAGGGAATTTTAAAAAAATATATATATAATTTATCACCGAGTCAAATAACTGCTGATCATTTGACCTCTTTTGCTAAACTACAGGGAGCAATTTCTGCAAAACAACTTAAAGCTTCATGTTAATTTATACAAACATTAATAAATTAGTATTCTTGTGTGTATGCATATATATATACATACATATACATACATATATATATATATACACATTATATATATATATATACATATATATATATATATATATATATATATATATACACACACACACACACACACACACATATATATACACATATATATACATACACATACACACATTAATTTAGTTCTTTTGCCAAATGACTCCGTGGTGTCGAGGATCTAGATACAGAAGAAGCCACAAGATGGACAAAAACTCAGGTTTGTGTGAAGTTGCAACTTTGGAAAACCTGAACACTGAACAATAGAGCAATTAAACCTCATCTCTACCTCTAGAAACACATCTTTGAAATAAATCCCATATTTCCTAAGCCTTATACAATCTTGATAATTTTCTGCTATCCTGTTAACATATACCGATATTGTTGATTAGGGAGATCATGCTAAACTATCTGCTGAGAGCTGGTACAATAGCCAACGAAAAATAATGGTAAAGTGCGTTCATAAAAAATAAATGGTTTCATAGAAGATACAAAGGAATTACATTTTTACTGTTTAGGGACCCGTTTGCCCAAGTAATAGATTATTCTGTCCAAACTGGGGCTTCTCAATTACAGTGGCCACTTGATACTCGTGCCATTGCATGATAATATTCCCTGATACTTACATCTGTCTTGGATGATGTGTGCAGAAATAGTGTGAATGAGGTTAATTCCAGGTTGGGATCACATCACTCAAACCACTTATGAAGACAATGCACCCCCAAGATCAAAAACTGGCCAGTAACCCCTGTGGTCATCTTCACAGTGTTCATGTTGAATCAAGCTATTAATGAATTTTTATTAAATTTATGAGCCACCCCTTTGATGCATGCAATGGGTTGATTTGTGGTATGCTGCTTAAGCAATTTGCAAAAATGACCTAAACTGCTAAATTGGAACTGTACACCAATCAACCTTAATCTTGTTCCCTCTGAATGTGTGCTGTGGTGTCTGGGACTAAGACGTTAGCAGCAAGTCCTGTCCTGAAAGTTGCGAGGCGGGGCCTCCGTGGTTTGGACTTGTTTGTTCAGCACATCCCAGAGATGCTCAATTGAATAGAGATCTGAGGAATTTGGAGGCCAAGTCAACACTCAGGTTCCTTAAACCATTCCTGAACAATTTTTGCAGTGTTGCCAGGCACATTATCCTGCTGAAAAAGGCCACTGCCATTAGGGAATATGGTTGCCATGAAGATGTGTACTTGGTCTGCAATAATGTTTAGGTAGATGGTATGTGTCAAAAGTAACAGCCACATGAATCCCAGGACCCAAGGTTTCCCAGCAGAACATTGCCAAGAGGATCACAACAGCCAACTTCCCATCTTCCCATAGAGCATCCTTGTGCATTTCTTCCTCAAGTAAGCACACACATGCAGCTATCCACAAGATGTAAAAGAAAACATTTCTTCCATTGCTCCATGGTCCAGTTCTGATGCTCACAAGCCCCTTGTAGGCACTTTCAGCGGTGGACACGTGTCAGCTAGGGTATTCTGACCGTTCTGTTGTTACGCAGCAAGCTGTGAGGCACTGTGTGTTCTGAGACCTTTATCATAGCCTGCATGAACTTTTTCATAAGTTTGTGCTACAGTAGCTCTTCTGTGTGATTGGTCCAGGCGAGCTAGCCTTCGCTCCCCAAGCGCATCAATGAGTCTTGTGCTCCCATGACGCCTGATCACCCATTGTCCTTCCTTAGATCACTTTTGGTATGTTATAACCACTGCATACCAGGAATGCCCCACAAGACCTGCTTTTTCGAAGATGCTCTGACCCGGTCGTCTAGCCATCACAATTTAACCCTTATCAAAGTCACTCAGATCATAACACTTGCCCATTCTCCTGCTTTTAATACATCAACTTTGAGAACTGATTGTTCACTTGCTGCCTAATATATCAGGTGCCAGTGTAATAAGATAATCAATGTTATTCACCTTGTCAGTGTTTTAACATTATAGCTGATCAGTGTATACTGGTCCTAAAAAGACTCAGTACAGTGAGTCACCCGTACTGATTTCAAAATAAACTCCATTTTTTACTGCATGAACATAGACTATTTGCGTCAGTGATTTGGCCATTTATTCTTAACTATTCTTTAATTAATGATACATGCAAAAAATACAAGAATATTAGCACGCACAAGCATTCGTGAAATAGCTAAGGAAGTAGAATTCTTTTCCTCTTCAAACTCAAATAGTGCATGCTGGAACTCTCGCTATGCAATGACTAAAGTTATGTATGCAACTCACAGTTTATTTCAGTCTTTACTTTGTTTTTGGAATTATTAAAATTATATGAGAATAATGTTTATAAACCAATCAAAGAACCCACTTGTTTTCCTAGGGAAATGACATCTGATGACAAACATTACAATTTAGTTTACGTTGGGTATTGGCTAGTATGATGGTGGTTGATTTTGAAATAATATCCAATTTGAATCAAATTGTTTTTTGCCAAATCTCAAAATCCTGCTAATGATGAAATATGATCAAGTGGTCAGATAAAATGCATTCAAGACACATGAAAAATATAAGGTGTTAGCAGCGACCTCACGGGGGCGATCCAAACAAGTGGCCAGCTGTTTACCATCAAGTCACGGGATAGTCAGCAAAGCCGGGTGTTCCTTTAGTTACTTAGCACAGTGATTGAAGTGATTGCTTCTTGGGTTTAGCAAATTAAGAATTGTTTTACAAGCCATATTTTCATAATCGGGACTTGAGGTGGCACCACTAATCCAGGGCTTATGCAGGTTTCAACAAGACTTTTTAAAGACCTTTTTGAATGCAATTTTAAGACATATTTCACATCCATGTTAGCCCACACCCACCACATCACAACACACTGGGCGTGCTCAGATAAATTCTGACGGGGCAGCACAGTCTGAGTGAGTGGTTACTGGTTCTATTTTATAAAAGTGTGATCAAAACAAATTTCTCTCAGAAACACATTTAAAAGTGAGACTGAATTTTAGAACTTTAGAAAAGTAATGTTACCTCCATAATCCAAACAATTTTTAATACCAATCAATTTCCAAGGTCAATTTCATTGAAGACGTTTTAAGGCCTCCAATTCTGATGATTGGATTTTAGACTAAGACCCCACGGAAATCCTGTAATCACATTTGATCATTATTGAGATGCGAGTTTCCATAGTGAACACATTGAAGGGCTGTGATAAATTTGGGAAAGGGGAAACTAAAATTGGTTTATTTGTGAACAGCAGTGACTTTCTTGTGCTGTACACTTTTGGATGGCAACATCATTAGACTACAACCGCAAAACAAAAACAGCAGTGTTTATAGTTGTATAACTATAAACTATAAAGTTGTATAAATTATAACAATAAGACTGAAAACGGTGAACGCGTTTAGGTCACTTGCCGGGGGGGGGGTAGAAGGGCACATCTCTAGTTTAGCAATTCAGTTTCAATTTTGCATAAAACATGCCCAACCATTAATGGCTTAAAAACAACCTGTAAAACCAATTTTACAATTTAAATGTGTGTTTAAGTAATTTTACTCCAAATTCTTACCCAAGTAACCATGTAAAGAACAATATAATTAAATTTTCCACATTTTCTGTGACTGAATCTCACAAAGTGCACTACATAGGGTGTACTGGGCCATTATATTACATTCTAGAAAGCCTGTTTAATTTGCGGGTCAGAAATCATTTGGGATTCAGCTGAACATTTTTGTTCATGTCGAGATTAGACACTGTAACGCTGACCAAAAGTCAAGAACATCAAGGACTTCAGGTGTTTTTTGGGTCTGGAACATACAAGGACGGTAACTAAGGACGCAGTCATGGAGAGACAGGAACACACACTCGTTCCGTCATCATTTATTCCACAGAATCCCCGTTCATCACATCATCTGTTTATCCACACCATAATGTTTACACCAACATTCAAAATGTGCATGAAAACAAGTGTTTCATAAAGTGCACTATTAAATATAATTTAAGGGAGACGTTGGATACTTCAATTAATAAAATATTGACAATCAGGTACCTTCACCTGAGCATTATTATTAAGCATTACTATTATCATTAATTTATGACAATTAGCATAAATTATTTAAACAGACATAGAAGCTGTTTGGTAAACTTAAAATAAAAAAATAAATTAAACTTTTTATTCATAAAACAGAAAGACAGATTGTACAAAGTACAACAGACAGACTTTTTAAGATCTTATATAGATCAGTGTGATCAGACAGTACATCAAACTGTACAGTATAGCCCCAGTGTGTGATCAGTGTGTAATACAGTGCAGCAGAAAGTGCACACACTTCCATACACATGGATCAATGTAATTACCAGTCTCATCACAACACATGACACAAAAGAACAAGGCACATGTGGGTGAGAGAAAAACGGTGTAGTGCGTGTGTGAAAGATTGTAATAAATGAGCTGGTGTTACATACGGCTTTTGAAGATCCAACTGATGGTTCAGATCGATCACTGCAACACAAACACAATGATAATCAGAGTGGGTTTCAACACAAGCACTACTACTGTTCGTTAAAACTAAGAATTTACAAACAAAAGTAGACAAAAAGTATCAAACAAATGAACTGATCCATATAAGCAACGAGTGCAATTCTGCAGAAGGTCCATCTGTGAATTCATCCTTCCTACGCGCATGTCTATGTAACTTTTCAAACTGGTCTAACTACCTGTCTAGTTGTCTGGATCTGTGTCTATAAACATATTTTCTTGTCCATCTCCGTATAAATTATAGAGAAAAATATCTATTGCACTTCCCACAATGCAATGGAACAGGTTAGTTTCCAAGCAAGTACAGATGGTACATAATATCCAGAACACATTGCGGTTCTTTAGTGTGTACATGACCCAATCAGTGAATAGAGTCAGAGGAAGAGGCTTACACAAGACTGTATTCATCCCATTCCCACCCACTCCCGAAGGAATTATGACTAATCCCGCCCTCTTCTGCAGAAAGTTTGACCAATCCTGTCCTCTCCCGCAGCAAATATCGATTGCACCTACATGAATGAAAGGACAAAACCAGCAGGATAATGCAAGCACCATATACATTCTCATGTTAACGAACAAAGCTTTTCTTTATGCTGTTAGCTTCAAATCTGACGACAAGCAAGAAGGTTAAAAATCACCCGATCCAGCAAGATGCAGCCCTAGTGCACACCCCTAGTCTGAGGTTTGGGATTAATGATGGTGACACACAAAAAAGCTGACTTACATAAGAAATGTTTTGCTGGCTGCCTTTACACCACCGATTGGTATACGCCTGATGATGACAGATGAGTTTTTGGGGATTAGAGCGCCATCATCAGTGTATTCTGGAAGAAGAAGAAAAAACAAAACAAAAAAAAGACACAAACAAAGAATAATTAGTAACAAGACTGGACAAACAGTCACTGCTTAAACAAAAAAAATTTATTATAAAAAGGTTTTAACTTGTGCAGATCAATAAATTATCTAATAGTAAAAATTCAAACAATTTAGAGCAGACAACAGTTTGATTTCATCATGCTGCCAAGTTGTTACTTTTACTAATCAGATCAAATAATAATAAAAAAATACGTATATTTGTCTAGAGCTCAATCAGCATAAAATGAAATTACATTCATTAACATTTATAATATCTAGATCACATGTCAATCCCTCAGATTTTCAGCAACAGAGAAATCACTGTATGGGCACCTGCACACCTTCATGCAATTATCCAACCTTATGGCAGAAGCACATAAGTTGATGTTCATCAGAGTTGGGAAAATGTCATCAGCAATTTGACATTACCGTAGCCTTCCTGACTAGAGGTCAACCAATTGATCGGCACTGATAATCGATCACAGGAACGATTGGTTACGGGCAAAAATCCACACCCATCACTTTTCCCAGCGCAGGAGCGGCCGGGAAGAGTCTGCTGTCATTATACAGGACGAGTGCGACCTCTAGAGGCGAAATATAAAACCATCGTTGACCAATTGTGGTGTTATTTGAAGTATTTTTTGTCATAATGAATATCTATTTTTAGGATGTTATCTGAAGTGTTACTTTTTTTTTATAGTTTCATTTTTATTGAACATTTCTGCTAAACAGTTCTGAACACTTCTACATCGCCTTTTCACGTCTGTCCTACCCTCCCTTTCCCAAATATTCCATTGGGAAGAAAACAAAAAACAAATTGAGCAACAACAGTAAACATTCACAGGTTTTGTTTCTTTTTATACTAACAAAGGAAAACAAAGTTAAAAATATTGAAAAACCCACAACCCATTCATGGCTATCCAATAACTGCCATTGGTTGTAAAGACATCGTAAAATCCAACAACAGGCACAAAATTTTAAGTGGGAACTGTCCATAAATTATACAATAAAGGGATGCCATTTATGAAAAAACTTGTCCGTACAACCATTCATCGTATATATTATTTTCTCGACTTTCAGAAAAAACATCACGTCCTTTATCCACTAGGAGATAGATGGGTATTTAGCAGACTTCCAATGCAACAATAGGGAACGTCTTGCTACAAGGGATGTGAAAGCAATAACATCCTTTTGCATCGAGCTCAAAGGAATTGAGGCTTCAGGAATCCCAAATACAGCGATTAATGGACAAGGCTTTAAATGTACCCTGAGAATAGTGGACATGATGGTAAAAAAAAAATAAATAAAAACCCCATGGAGATCAGGACAAAGAAAAAAAATTTTTTTTTCCCCTGAAGTGTTACTTTTAAGTTCAGTTCGGATGTACGTCTTTTATTTATTTACTTTATGCATTAACAGTTAATATATGTATACTCATGTCCTTTTAGAAACTACAGCACATTTTCCCGGTGCAGTCAGTACTGTTAATTTTTTAAATAAAGTTCAGCAGTATTTCACTCTGAGCGTTATGTTTCCATTCAGTACCAACCACCAGTTGATCGGCCGGTAGGTACTGCCCAAGTGGGTTATTGGTCAAAAATAAACAAACATACATCGGTCCACCTCTAATCCTGATGGTTAAACAGTTTGGTCATTCTCCTCCAACTGCGGTGATTAGAAAAGTCGCTGGATGTTTTTCGCACCATTCTGTGGGCAAACACTACAGACTGCTGTGTGTAAAAATCCCAAGTTATTTCTGAAATACTCACAACCATGTTTTTCGCCCATTCAGATGTTTTCTGTGCACACGCTTGGTGATGGAATGACTGGAAAACTGCACGGATGAGCAGGTGTTCCTATTAAACTGACCAATTGGTGTACAGTGCAGGTTATTGCTCTAACCTGGAGGACCTTAAATCTTTGGTGTAACTACTAGATCTCTCTGATTGCCGTCCGTGATCAGACGTGTGAGGTTGAGTTTACCTTCTTTAGTCTGGGCGTTGGTAATCTGGAGGTCGCAGTCTGCGGCCTTCAGCTTCTCCCGGCCCATGATCTGGCGCTTCAGCTCGCTCACGGTGATGTGCAGCCCGTCGAAAGTCACCGTGTCGTAGTTAAGTTTAGAGGAAAACTTGTAATGAACACAAGACATTTTTTCTCTCTTTTTTTTTTTTACACACACGCTTTCCTGTCAGATCAGATTATCTACTATCAACACAATGAGCTAACGCTCCCTTTTCCTCTTATGCCAAGGCCAACAAACCCCATTCAGCCCAAAGCCCAACAACAGCAGCTAAAGAAAACCCGCAGGATGCCATGATGGATCCCAGAGGAGGTTAAAGAATAGCAAAACACTACAATCAGTCCGGAGTTAAAGATATTACAACGAGAAATAAGGGTCCGGTGAAGGGGAGGTCAGTGTTCATTAAAACGTCCGTGTGAACGCCTGAGCAGGCTTCACGGCGTCAGCGAGCAACGTCCACTTTCGACAACGGGTTTGGTGGTTTTTTTTGTTTTTTTTTTTAACCAAATGCAGAGATTTCCAAATGTAGTCCAAGTGATGGAGAAAAACGCAGTCCCGGTCAAGAATCACCCCCAGATTAACTGCTCCGCAGACGCTCCGGTGGGAAATCCAAAAAATATAAAGAAAACAAAGCGGGAAAGGCCTAAAGCAATGCGGCTAGGCAAACTAGCATCAAGCTTCGAAGCGAAACGGTCTAAAACACGAATAACAACATCAAAAAAACAAAACACGGACAGTAAATACAATATCCTGCTTCGTCTTTATTCCCGCAACAAGTAAACCAATTATGCAGTAATTCCAAGCGCCATTGATGACATTTCAAAGAGAAAAATCCGAGTTGTGAGTATGCGTTTCGTTAACCAGGCCGTTCAACTCAACGGGGTTGACAAGGGAGAAGTGCAGGGGCAACGGCATATACGTCATAAACATGAGACCGACACGGCATTCGTCTGAAACTCGTAATTCAACATGTACTAGGAAAGAAAAAAAATCTAATCAACATGGCTGCTCAAAGCATCGACGGTAAACAAATGCTGGACTCGGAAGTGGGAAGTGGGACATCGGAATTCAAAATTCGGAAATTCGGATTCGGAAATTCGGAGTTCATTTTGAACTTCCCGTGCATGCGAAGTTGCCAGGCTTGTCTTTTCTGAGCAACAAGCTCCTCAGATTCCGATTCAGCTTTATTGCCAAGTATGCTTACATATACAAGGAATTTGTCTTGGTGTCAGGAGCTTCCAGTGCAATAATACAAAAACAACAGCAAGGCATAGTCAAAAAAAAGTGAAATAAAGAATAACAATAATCAAGTATAAATACAATACACAATAAAACTAATTTACATATATGTGCAAGAGAATGGAATATAATGGCAGAAAAGGTTGGATGTGTTGTATAAATAAGCACGTTATTTTTCAGGGTCGGGGGTTTGATTCCCACCGTGTCCTTGTGAGTGCGATGTTTGCATGTTCTCCCCGTGTTGCAGGGGTTCCCTCTGGGTGTTTCGGTTTCCTCCCCTAGTCCAAAGACATGTATGGTAGACTGATTGGCGAGTCTAAAGTGTCCGTAGTGTATGAATGTGTGTGTGAATGTGTAAGTGATTGTGCCCTGCGATGGATTGGCACCCTGTCCAGGGTGCACCCCACCTTGTGCCCAATGCTCCCTGGGATAGGCTCCCAGCACACATCCCTGGGGGGCACCAGTGCTGATTGTACAGGTGTTGGAAGAGAATTTCCCCAGTCTCTCAAGATGCTGCCTGTTCATCAGAAAGCTAGTAATCCACTGACAGGTAGACATGGGAACAGAGAGCTGTTGTAATTTGGTCTGGAGTATAGCTGAGATGCTGGTGTTGAACGCTGAACTGAAGGCCACAAAAAGGATCCTTGAATATGTCCCTGGTCTGTCCAGATGTTGCAGGATATGATGCAATCCTATGTTGACTGCATCCTCCACAGACCTGTTTGCTTGATAAGTAAATTGAAGGGGATCTAGAAAGGGTCCAGTGATGTCCTTCAGGTGGGTCAACACCAGTCTCTCAAATGCTTCCATGACCACAGACGTCAGGGCAACAGGTCTGTAGTTATTAAGTTCTGTGATTTTTGGTTTCTTTGAGACAGGAATTGCCAGAACCATATCACCCTGCAGCTCTCGCCTGGTGTTCCACTGAAGCTAAGCAGGGTTTAGCCTGGCCAGTAGGTCTCCCTGGATGGAAGATCTCTTGGGGAAACCTAGGGTTGCTGATGGACGTGTGTATCACGGCAGCCAGCAGAGGGTGCTCACCCTGTGGTCTCTGTGGGGTCTAATGCCCCAGTATAGTGACCGGGACACTATACTGTAAAAACAGCACCATCTTTCGGATGAGGCATTAAACTCAGATCCTGATTCTCTGGTCATTAAATATCCCAGGACACTTGTAAAGAGTAGGGGTATAACCCCGGTGTCCTGACGAAATTCCCAATGGCCATTACTATCAAGGCCCCCTTATAATCTCCATCACCTGAATTGGCTACATCACTCTTCTCTCTTCTCCACCAATAGCTGGTGTGTGGTGGGCATTCTGGCACACTGTGTCTGCCGTCACATCATCCACACTGGTGGTGGTTGAGGAGATTTACCCTCCATATACAATGTAAAGCTCTGAGTGTCTAGAAAAGCACTATATCAATGTGAATTATTATTATTATTATTATTATTATTATTATTATTATTATTATTATTATTATTATTGAGTGTTTGAAGCAGCATAGGACACACTGCTCCAGTGATCTATTGAAGATGTGGGCCAGCTGGTTAGCACAGGATTTGAGACACGTGGGTGAAACGCCATCTGGTCCTGAAGCGTTCCTAGCTTATTGTTTCCAAAAGACATTGCACACCTCTTCTCTTCACAGATATTAAGTGCAGGCTGAGTATCAGGAGTGGTTAGGAGGTGGGTTGCAGGAGGTGTTGGTCTTTGTATGAAGTGAAGGTCAGAGTAGGTGTGGGGTGTGAGATTGGGCCTTTCAAATCCACACTGATGCAGGGTCATTAGCTGAAAACTTATTTTTGAGCTTATTAGCCACTCTGATTTCCTTATTCCTGGCCTGATTGTACAAGACTGTATTCCCACCCCTGTAAGCATCCTCTTTAGCCTGACAAAGCTGAGTGAGCTTTGCTGTAAACCATGGTTTGTCATTGTTAAACGTTAAATAAGTCCTAGTAGGAATGCATAAATCCTCACAGCAACTGATATATGATGTAATATCAGTGAACTTGTCCAGGTCGGTGGCTACAGCCTCAAAAACACTTCAATCACTGCAGTCAAAGCAGGCTTGTAATTCCAGCTCTGCTTAATTGGTCCACCTCTTTACAGTTCTTACTACAGGCTTGGCTGATTTTAATTTCTATATACAGTGAGGGAAAAAAGTATTTGATCCCCTGCTGATTTTGTACGTTTGCCCACTGACAAAGAAATGATCAGTCTATAATTTTAATGGTAGATTTATTTGAACAGTGAGAGACAGAATAACAACAAAAAAATCCCGAAAAACGCATGTCAAAAATGTTATAAATTGATTTGCATTTTAATGAGGGAAATATGTATTTGACTCCTCTGCAAAACATGACTTAGTACTTGGTGGCAAAACCCTTGTTGGCAATCACAGAGATCAGATGTTTCTTGTAGTTGGCCACCAGGTTTGCACACATCTCAGGAGGGATTTTGTCCGCCTCCTCTTTGCAGATCTTCTCCAAGTCATTAAGGTTTCGAGGCTGACATTTGCCAACTCGAACCTTCAGCTCCCTCCACAGATTTTCTATGGGATTAAGGTCTGGAGACTGGCTAGGCCACTCCAGGACCTTAATGTGCTTCTTCTTGAGCCACTCCTTTGTTGCCTTGGCCGTGTGTCTTGGGTCATTGTCATGCTGGAATACCCATCCACGACCCATTTTCAATGTCCTGGCTGAGGGAAGGAGGTTCTCACCCAAGATTTGATGGTACATGGCCCCGTCCATCGTCCCTTTGATGCGGTGAAGTTGTCCTGTCCCACACCCCCAAAGCATAATGTTTTCCACCTCCATGTTTGATGATGGGGATGGTGTTCTTGGGGTCATAGGCAGCATTCATCCTCCTCCAAACACAGCGAGTTGAGTTGATGCCAAAGAGCTCATTTTGGTCTCATCTGACCACAACACTTTCACCCAGTTGTCCTCTGAATCAATCAGATGTTCATTGGCAAACTTCAGACGGGCATGTATATTTGCTTTCTTCAGCAGGGGGACCTTGCTGCAGCATTTCAGTCCTTCATGGCTTCATAGGCTCCAGGTTCCCCTTTGACACTGTGTTTAATAAGCAGTATGGAAAATCTACAAATTTACCCCTTGGGGAGCGATCCATCCAAGCACATCCATCCATCCATCCATCCATCCATCCATCCATCTATCTCTCTAATATTTGAGCTTAGTTTGATCTTACCCTAGATCACCTGTTTAATCATGGTGGTTTACCTTTTACCAGTTTATGTTGAAATGGTGTCTAATTCTGCACAGCTATGTGAAACATAATTCATGAGACAGCCCCCATGTTAGCTGTGCATAATTTACCATGGCAATGTAACCTTTGCCATACAAGCCTAAATACCACCTGAGACAGCTCACGACTGACTGGAAAAGTGTTTGGAAATTACCTCCACACTCCCACCTCTGGGAGGAGCCTAGAGAAGGTGCACAGTGATGTCTAGGTATGTCTGGTGATATCTGGGTGCTCAGCCCACCTATGTACCATGGTGAAGACATCCATCACCCAGTGGCCTAGTCTCTGTTCAGACAGGGGAGCTCCATGTGTCTTCTGACAGATTTACAGCGGAACTGAGAATTAAATAACCTGTGTGGTCCAAAGAGTAGGGCGCATACTGGACACTACAAGGAAACACACTGAAGGTTCCCCTTCATCTAATACGGTTACTTCAGTCCATTGGAAACAAAATTGAATGACATGACCATGGAAGAAACTCTAGGTTTATCCACAGGGTCACCACTGAGTTATCTGGCCACCAAGGCATGCAGATCTCCTAATCCATTTGCTAAAATAATATTGAACTAAAAGGCAGTTTTTAGAGACTCCCATTTCAATAATTAAATTGCATATCATCCTTATGAATGCCCTCCTCACCCTTTACTTTTTCTGACATTTAATGAGAAATTCACGTGTTAACACAGTGTAACACACTACAGACACACCAATCAGCCAACCATGCATGTCTTTGGACTGGGGGAGGAAACCCCCACAGCAAACTGCAAGAACATGCAAACTCTGCACACACATGGCCCCAGCAGGGACCGAACCCTAGACTCTGGAGGTGTGAGGTGAACATGCTAACCACTAAGCCACCATGCACCTTGTTTATCAAACTTGCATGTCGAATTTAGTGTAGCTTTCCACCACTGCACAATTACTTTTAAACATAATAAGAGGTCCTATGCTCAGGTTGCAGGAAGTGTGTACAGCCTTAGTACTGGCAGATATTTACTTGAGTACATCTGGGAATCATATAACTGGTCAAACTGTTCCTTTTTTGTGCCTTTGTTGACTTTTGTGCAGATTGTCCAGCAATCTGTGTTTGAGGTCAACAAAGCGCATTAGCAAAGCGCTAATGTGTGGCACACTTGTGCCACACATTACAGTTGTTAGTAGGATGTGTTAAAATAGGTACAGTGATGAAATGATCACATGATATGATGAAACAATACTTTTTCCTACTCATTGTTCACTAGCTAGACTCCATAACTGCCATGATAGCACCAAAAATATAATTTAAATTAATATTCAATGATTCAATTAATTCTAAGATTTTTTTTGTCAAGCCTATCAAAGCTTGTTTCTTCCCTGTTATTTTTCTACTTTATGGCCACTAGGTGGCTGTAATGTGTAATTCTTGGCAGAGTTTTTAATTGTTACCATTTTCAAAGCAGCTCAAATAAACATCTATTAATTAGCATTAGATTTAATTATTTTGTTCCTATTATTGAGATTTATGTAGTTTATTCCATCATTTTTTGCTGGTCAATCTTGTGGCATTAATCTGTACAATCTGTACAGAATAATGAATAATAATGACACTAACTGTACTAGTAAGATGTAAACACAGCTACAGACCACACTACAGCATGTGTTATATCTTTTCACTCCAAAATATTAAACTCTTTTTGTTCTAGCTAAATACTGAAAATGATACTTTCATCTTTAAGCTTTATGTACTCTGCACAGTGTCTCTAACAGACAGATATGTAGAAAATGTATATAGACATGCAGATAGACAATTATATAGGTTAACAGACTTGTATGAAAGATCAATGATTGATTTCCCTCTTGCATTTTCATATACGGACAAATGTAAATTGACTCTGAACTCACAGAGACAAATCTGTGTGTATTTCTGTATAGAAAATATCTCTTCTCATTTCAAAACCATTAGTGAATTTTCTGCCTTTCTGAAATTCTTTAGCTCTAAAATCACTAACATTCATCAAAAACTAGCCGCTTCTACTTTTACTGTTACGAGCTATTCCCCCTCTTG
This sequence comes from Ameiurus melas, assembly GCA_012411365.1. Lineage (NCBI taxonomy): Eukaryota > Metazoa > Chordata > Actinopteri > Siluriformes > Ictaluridae > Ameiurus > Ameiurus melas. The sequence continues at coordinate 13,823,841 of CM022753.1, read as the reverse complement.
GAATACACTGAAACTGCTGCCCTCCACCTCTCTCTTGACCTTCAAACCTTCATCAGTCAAGGATATCATGGAACTCATTACCAAGTCCAAGTCATCTACTTGCTCACTGGATCCCCTTCCTACCACCCTGGTTAAAGCATGCCTTCCCTCAATTTCACCTATTATCACATCTATAATTAACTCTTTGCTGTTGGCTGCCACTATTCCCTTCTCATTAAAGATTGCATCCATTACACCATCCATCCATCTTCAACCGCTTATTCCTGCTTCAGGGTCGCGGGGAACCTGGAGCCTATCCCAGGAGGCATCGGGCACAAGGCAGGGTACACCCTGGACAGGGTGCCAGTCCATTGCAGGGCACACTCACATACACTATGGACAATTTAGCATGTCTTTGGACTGGGGGAGGAAACCGGAATACCCGGAGGAAACCCCCGCAGCACGGGGAGAACATGCAAACTCTGTACAAACATGGCCCTGGAGGTGTGAGGCGAACGTGCTAACCACTAAGCCACCGTGCGCCCATCCATTACACCAATTCTGGAAAAAGACAAAAAAAGTGGTGCAGAGCCTTATGATTTTAATAATTACCTGCCCATCCCTAACCTTCCTTTTATTGCAAAAATTCTAGAACAGATAGTAGTATTTCAGCTGCAGGCTCACCTGCAAAGAAATAATCTTCATGAGCCATTTCAATCTAGTTTCCTTCCCAAACACAGCCCTGAAACAGCCCTTGTTAAAATCACTAATGACCTACTTTGTGCTGCTGACTCTGGCCTTCTGACCATCTTCATCCTCCTCAACCTCAGTGCCACCTTTGATACCATCTCCCATTTACTATTATTGGACATTGGGGTTATCAGCATTGCACTTCTCTGGTTTTCATCCAACCTCACTGACAGAAAACAGTTTGTTCGGATCAAGAATGTGTGGTCAGAGCTGGCCCTGGTTAGTCAAGGTGTCCCACAGAGATCAGTGTTCAGACCACTCCTCTTTATCATATACCTTTTCCCCCTTGTACATATTCTCCAGCATCATGAGGTGCATTTTCACTGTTATGCAGATGGCAGCTTTATATCTCAAATCTTCTCCAATTCCAGACTACTGGGACTTCGGCTGCTCCGAAGGCCATACAGACTTAATGTACATCCATACTGTACTATTTCACACTGTCTGTTGTTACCCAAATGAGGATGGGTTCCCTTCTGAGTCGGGTTCCTCTCAAGGTTTCTTCCTTAAACATCTTAATGAGTTTTTCCTTGCCACCGTCGCCACTCGGTGGTTTGCTCAGTGGGGATAAATTCACACATTTAATATCTGTATACCGTGTTTATATTTCTGTAAAGCTGCTTTGAGACAATTTCTATTGTAAAAAGCGCTATACAAATAAAATTGAATTGAATTGAATTAAAGCAAACACCTTTGAATCAACTACGAATCAGCTTCTGAAGCTTCCAACCAGGCATGCCATGTTGGTATCAGCATGGCTGCACAGTCAGTGCATGGAATGTCCAAACTGGATGGTCAATGGCAGTGGACACATTGTTGGTTTTTGTTTTTGGCTTACAGGAAACTTAGACTCTGTCTGCACAACAGTGCATTACGTAGCATAGCTACTGTGCCAATGCTATATATTGGAAAATAGCTAGCCATGAGACGCCATGGCAGTGACAAATAGCAAAGAAACCCAAATTAATAAAGAAACCCAACTCAAGCTGCAGCATACAATCAAATCAGGAACACAACATCAATGTTTTACAGTGGCCATGTCAGTTTGAGCATGATGATCCATGCATCATCATGCTCAATTTTGACTTATTTTCATGAAATGCACCAATAATTCTTTAGCTTGGTAGTTATTTATGGTTAACTAACTCTAGTGAGTTATTACAACAATGGGCAACCATTGTTGTAATAATCACTCACTCATTTTTAGTAATTGTTTTATCCTGGTCAGGGTCGTGGTGGATCCAGAGCCTATGCCAGTTACACTGGGGCTAATGCTGGAATACACATTGGATGGGATGCTAGTTCATCAGAGGGTACCATGCACACACATTCACACTCATCTATTATCTTACATTTTTTTCCACGCACCGACTGGCATGTTGATGTAAGGAAACTAGAGAACCCAGAAGAAACCTATGTGAAGACAGGGAGAACATGCACAGAACTTTGTAATGACAGTAATTGAGTTCAGCATGGAACCCAGGAACCTGGAGCTTTGAGTCGCCAATGCTACCCATTACACTACCATACCACCTGGGTTAGGGTTAGGGTTACTACCTAACTTATTTAATAAAAATACTAACACAAATTAGCTGCTTTTAATACAGGTATTTTTAATGAACACATTTTCACCTTGCGTGGCATGATGGTGCAGTGGATAGTGTGTATAGCGTTTAGGCTTGTGAAATTATGTGTAATATGCCATCATCCTATCGTGCCCTATTGGTGAATGACGATAGCATCACCTGTGGCTCTGAGGGAGTTAATAAGGGGGCATGACCAGACATATGTAATGTGTAATGTCATTTACATGTTACCTCATTACAGTGAAAAAATCAGCCTGTTATGACCTGACTGTAGGGTGGCAGATGTGCACACGGCTGGCAGCCAATGACTGGTAGCCAACATCGTTTTCTCACGGTCGGGGAGAAGAGGAGTACCTATAAATGGGCGCAGCAGAGATGGTGAAAGGAAATTCTCTTTTATCATGTACCCTCTTATATTATGAACTGCTATCAAATACCTATGATGAATGTAATCATTTAATTACCTCTTTGAATAAGCTGATCAACTGCTATCCTTGATTGTATTATTATGTATTTCCGTGTCAACATGACACAGGACTTATTTTGTATTATGACTATGTGCTGTGTGTTTTGGTTAAATCTGTCTGACACTTGGACCAGTAGAAACAGTCCATGCACTCCTGTTATCATTGTGTACAATGTGTATAAATACTTCTGTTTTAAATGAATAAATCGGAAGACTCTTTGAACACTCATATCTGTCAGTGTGTGTGTTCATTTCAGATTCTCCAGGCGCCTGACTCTGCAGCAAACCACAATTTCTAGCTCATAATAGCACAGAACTAAAAGTTAATAGAAGTTAATGGTAAAACAGGCCGGAAAGCATGAGGGACAATCTGATGGGCATAAGGCATAATCTGAAATCCCTGTAACGTGGAAATCGAACAGATGGTGTGGTGAGTTCTAGCTCCATAAGCAAGGTGAATGACTCTCTTTCTGCTTTCAGATGCGGACGATGATGAAGATGACGTCAAGCTCAGAAGAGGAGCTCCTCGACTGCGCTGCTCATCTTCCTGGCCCTCTTGACCTCAGCCAGGCCTCCTGGGTCCTGACACACGGCAGCTCCAGCCCATTCATTACACCCCACTCTTGGAAGACAGCGACCCATACACACCTGCTCAACACCCCTGCACTTCCACTTTTGCACCTGACTTTAAATAAAAAATCACCACGTTTTTTCACCAGCCATGGCTCCTGAGTGTCTGCATTGTGCCTGATCCACTACACTGGTGGAGAATGTGGGTATAAGAACACCTGACGCGAACAGTGGGAAGAAGAGCATTAGGCAGACATCCTCACCCCTTTCCTATTACTACAAGGCCGCCTTTTACCTAGCTTCAAAGGTCACAATCCTAAGCTGCTCTGGCCTATCCTCAATATTGCAGCGGCAGAGTTTCACAGCTGGTCCTACCAACCTGGAGCCAATCCATGGGTCCAAATGGACACTCTCTTCCAGGTCACCAGCAGGTGGATCCAGCCGAGAAGACACTCTGCCTCAGAGATAGTGGAAAGAGTTGTAATGGACAACTTCCTCCGAGCTCTGCTGCCCGAAGAATGGAAAGCGGTGGGGATGAAAAACATTAAGGGCCAGAGGGAAATGGTGTAGGCCCTCGAGTGTGCCCTAGCCATGCTGAGGGGTGAATGTAAAGATTTTTTACCAGGGTTGTGTCAAAATTAATGGGTGATCTGTGTTGGCTGTTGTAGCTGAAACGGCTGCAAACCTCCGTCTAGCACCCTCAGACCAATGGCCTGGTGGAGCGGTTTAACCAGATGCTCAAAAGGATGCTCTGACGGGTGGTGGATGAGGACGGCAGGAACTTGGACCTCCTCCTCCCTTATGTAATCTTTGCCGTCTGGGAGATGCCTCTGGCTTCCGCAGGATTCACGCCCTTTGAGCTTCTCTTTTGGTGGCCTAGAGAATTTCAGCCCGGCGACCAGGTGCTCCTGCTGCTCAAAAACATTGCCTGCACATTTCTTGCCCACTTGCAAGGTCCCTACACAGTCCTCAAGAGGTTCGGCCCAGTTAACTACCGCCTGCAACAGCCTGGTAAGTGCACGGACACAAAAATAAATTATATAAACCTACTGAAGTCTACTGAAGAAATGGATTCTGCCCACCCCAGTGCTCTTCGCCCTGTGTGTTCATCCCACAGAACCCAATGAGCATGCCTTGGTCCAGTTCTCGGACATGTTCTCATCCACTCCATGCCTGACCCACCTGGTGTGGAATTTAAAACACCACAGGGGTTGGTGTCCAGACAGCGCCATACTGTGTCCCAGAAGCATGGCGTCAAGCTATTGAGGAGGAAGTTACCCTGGTCCAGCCCCATTGTGGTGGTCCCAAAGCCTGACGGAGGCTCCTGCCTTTGCAGCAACTTCCGTAGGCTCAACCAAATCTGTGAACTTGACAGTTACCTGCTTCCCCGAATCAATGATCTGATCTGGGGAGAGCCTGGTTCATCTCCACCCTGGACCTCAGAAAGGGATACTGGCAGATCAGCCTGGCACTGGACTCAAAGGCAAAACTACCTTCAGCAACACCAGCAGCCACTGGCAGTATCGGGTTTTCCCCTTCGGCTTACAGGGAGCGCCAGCAATTTTCCAGTACTTAATGGACACCCCACCACCAATTCGTAGCCGCCTACCTAAACTATGTTGTCATACACTCCCCCACCTGGGGCAATCAGCTCTATCACCTTGAGGAAGTACTAAAATGCCTCCAGAAGGCTGGGCTGATGGCTAATCCAAAGAAATTTCACCTGGGGCTGACTGAAGCACAGTACCTGGGGTACCGATTCAGCCGGAGGATGCTAAAGCCACAAGTGAAGGAGCTGGAGGCAGTGAGACCAACCCTGGCCCACATCGAAAAAGCAGGTTTTTGGGCTGGTGGGGTACTACAGAAGATTTGACCATAAGATTTGTCCATAAGGTCTCCTCTTTAGCTTCCCCCCTCTCAGATCTAACCAAGAAGGCCAACCAGACTGGATGCGGTGGATTGAGCAAGCAGTGTAGGCATTCCAGGCCCTCAAACAAGCCCTAACCAGCTCACCAATCCTCCAGAACCCTGACTTGTTGCTGCCCTTCACTGTGCACACAGATGCTTTGGACACAGGACTGGGGGCCTTCTTGTCCCAAACCTTCAACGGTGAAGAACACCCGGTCCTTTACATCAGCAGAAAACGCACGGAAACGCTGATGGCCTGTCAAGATGCAAGATGTTTTTTTCCCAAAAGACATTCAAAACATTTAACTTGATAGCCATCATGATAGTTGGAATTGATCAGCAATTCCAGATACTATCATACTATCACTAGTATGTGTAGTGTAGTGTATGTGTATCACTATCCTAGTAGTGTTGTTGCCTCACAGCTCTGGGGTCCCTGGTAGGATCCTCAGCTCAAGTTATGATGTTTCACACATTCTCCCTATGTCCAGGTGAGTTTCCCCCAGGTTCTCTGGTTTCTACCAAATGGTCTTCTCTTAAATATAGCACTTTTATCCAAAGTGCTTTACACTGTGTCTCATTCACCCATTCACACACACACTCACACACCAATGGTAGCAGAGCTGCCATGCAAAGCGCCAAATTGTCATCGGGAGCAGCTTGGGGTTCAGTGTCTTGCCCAAGGACACTTTGGTATGTGGAGTCACGTGGGGGCTGGGAATCTAACTGCCAAATCTACGATCAGTGTAAAACCCGCTCTACCATCTGAGAGACAGCCGCCCCAAAATGCTTGCCCATAAAATCTACCTGTAGCTGTGAATGAGTGTGAATGTGGTGAATGTGTATGCCCTACTGGTGTCATGCCATACAGTGTGTATTCCTGTTTCACATACAGTGTTCACAGGATAGACTCCATATCCACCACACAACCCACCCCTCAGGTTACTGAAGATTAATTAATTAATTAAATCTTTCAACTGATTTCAGTTAATCACATGTAGCTGTATACCACACTGGCTGGTCCTCTTGTTAAGCACCTTGAAATAAAACTGCCACACACTTTCCCCATTACAGGAATTTACCCAGTAGGAGATTTAATCAACAGTCTTTTTGCTTTTTCAGAGATTTAAAATGACAGAAAAAGCCATGAAAGGAAGCTAATTAGAACATCAAAGTGAGTGAGAGACAGATGTTCAAGGCAGGACCTTCTCTTCTTTATGTAGCCATGAAAAGCATCTGATTGGTTGGGCAGTTTCTGTCAATAGCGTAAGTGAAGTGATAGAGACTTTAAGTGTAATTACACTTAGCAATAAACACACACACACACACACACACACACACACACACACACATACAGTATGTTGATCACATATACAGTATGTTGATGTATGATGCTTTATCCAGATGTTCTGCCTTGTGAAACTCTGCCTCAAAACCTGACATCAGCAAAAAATGTTTACATTACTCCATCAGTGGACATATACAAGCAAGATAATATATAATGCAAGCATTTGTGCAGTTAAGGGATAGAGGCCATGCTCAAGGGCCTGACTGTGGTTCTCTGGTGATCCTAGGATTTGTGCTCACAATAATAATTTAATTACATTCCACTTCCCCTAGCTCTACTTCCTTAAGTTGTAGTGGTGACGAGGGACGAGCGTAACTCCCCCACTCTCACCGACTTTCAGTAACTGCTTTATCCTGGTCAGGGTAATGGTGGATCCAGATCCTATCCCAGGAACATTTGTTGTGAGGTCAGAATATACCCTGGATGGGATGCCAGGCCAACATGCACACAGAGACTTAGATAAAGGACAGTCAAGGCAGGCTATTGTTGGGATGTTAAGGAGTCTTCAGTGGGCCTCCTGGAAGCTGAGACTATGGTAATGAAAATCAGAGATGGGAAATGTACAATGCTATACCAGGAAACCCCCTAAAGGGGGTCCTATCTCTATAGCATGTGGTGCTTGTGCAAGACTTTTTAAAATGAAGAAAACTGCCTGGAAGCCATGTAAAATAGAACAAGAAGATGAGTCCAGACTGAAGCTATCTCATCTCATTTAAATGTGTTTTAGTCATAACATACATATTTACTTGACCACAGTACTGCATCAAGTGTATGCTCATGTCAGGTACCGTTGTAGTGTTGTAGACTTTGGTTGCTTCAGTGTCTGACCCCATAGGACTAGATCAGTGACTGAAAGCTTAGAGTTAATGTTCCACTACATTCTAGATCAGGGTCTTCAATCTTATCTGCAAAGGGTTGGTATGGCTTCAGGCTTTTATTACACCCAAATTGGAGGCACACTTGATGTGAGCTGATGTGAGACTAAAGTGAACTGATTAAACAAGTGAAATCAGGTGTGGCTTCTGGTTGGTTGAAATAAAAGCCTGCAGCCACACCAGCTCTTTGTGGATAAGATTGATGACCCCTGCTCTAGATGATTCAGCCCGACTTAAAGAAAAATAATTAGGGAGAAAAAAAAAATTAGCATCTTGGTATAATATCTTGGTATAATGATCATGCACCTTAAAACGGACCACACAAAATTTAGAATGTAAATGGTAGTTACATGTGAATTGGTAGTAGTCCAAATTGCACGGAAGGAGAGCCTTCTCAGCTACAGAAAGTCTCTTAATGCTGCTATATCAGATTATTTAATTATCTGCTCATTAATCAAAAAAAGGGCCAGTGTTGGCTTAGCGGTTAAGGATCTGGGTTATTGATTGGAAGGTCAGGGGTTCAAGCCCCAGCACCACCAAGCTGCCACTGTAAGACCCTTGAGCAGCGCCCTTAACCCTCTCTACTCCATGGGCGCTGCATCATGTCTGACCCCAGCCTCCTGGCTGCCTGGGGTATGCAAAGAAAACAATTTCACTATGCTGTAATGTATTCGTGATCAATACAGACTCATTATTTCTCCACCTTAATAGAAGATGACAAAAATAATACCACATTTTTATTTAATATAACATAAAAATTAACCAGGAAGAAAACCAAAAAACCCAACCTTTAAGATTGTCAGCAGTCCAACTAAGAAACCAACTCTTGATGCCTCCCTTTTATCTCTTAGGTTCTGAAAGAAGGTTGTAGCACAGCAGTTAGGTTCATACTTGCATAGGTATAACGTTCATGAAATCATTCAGTCAGGATTTAGGTCTCATTACAGTACTGAGACAGTGCTGGTTTAATTGGTAAATGACCTACTAACGTGATTAGTTCAGACCTATCAGATCTACGATTAAAATGCTTTACTCTGCTTCAAGAGACTAGTTTCACTAATTTCCTCATCAAAATCAACATGTGTACTAGATCTCTTACCTACATAGATCTTCAAACAGATAGTACCTCTTCTAAAAAATATATCAACTATACGGGTAGGAAAATATCAAAACTTCCCTTAATCTCCAAGATAATAGAAAAGGTTATACCACAACAGTTATGCTCGTATAGGGATAACATTTATGTTTTCTATCAGTCAGGATTTATAGTGCTGATTTCTAATTTCTTCTGTTTTTGTGTATATCTCATACTATATTGTTTCAGAAATTAATACAAAATCTAAATAAAACAAAGGAGACCCAAGGAAACACAAAATATAGTTTTTAAATGATAGTGTTATTTATTGAAGGAAAAAAAGTTATCCAGGGGGCACTCGGTGGCTTAGTGGTTAGCACGATCGCCTCACACCTCCGTGTTTGTGGAGTTTGCATGTTCTCCCCGTGTTGCAGGGGTTTCCTCCGTGTACTCCGGTTTCCCCAAGTCCAAAGACATGCATGGTAGGCTGATTGGCGTGTCGAAAATTGTCTGTAGTGTATAAATGGGTGTGTGAGTGTGTATGTGATTGTGCCCTGCGATGGACTGGCACCCTGTGATTGTGCCCGATGCTTCCTGGGATAGGCTCCAGGAATAGTGACCCTGAAGAAGGAATAAGAGGTAGAAGATGGATGGATGGAAAAAGTTATCCAATAACAACTGTGTGAAAATATATTTGCCCCTGTTGTTATTAATTCCCCAAATCTATGAAACTGTGGATTATGGAGTAGACACAACCAAGCCTGATTACTGCAAACCCTGTTCAATCAAATCAACACTTAAATAAAACTTTTTCAACAGCATGTAGTTGAATAAAAGGTCTTACCCAGTAACACACTATGGCAAAATTGAAGGAAATTCGAGAAATGGGGAGAAAGAAGGTAATAGAAATACATCAATCTTAGAAGCAATTCCAAAGGCTCAGGGACTCCAAGGAAACATAGTGAGAGCCATTATCTCCAAATGAAAAAACTTGGTACAGTAGTAACTGACCCTCCAAAATTCCTTCAAGAGCACATCTGTTCATACAGCAAGTCGCAAAAGAGCCAAGGACAACATCAGTGGAACTAAAGACCTTTCTTGCATCAATAAAGGTAACTGTTCATGTCTCCACTATCAGAAAGACACTGGGCAAAAATGGCATCCATATAAGCATGGTAAGGTGAAAACCACTGCTAATCCAGAAAAACATTAAGGTTTATCTGAATGTTGCCAAAACACACCTTGATGATCCTCAAACGTTTTGGGAGAATGTTCGGTGGACTGATGAGTCAAAAGTGGAACTGTTTGGAAGACAGGGGTCCCGTTACATCTGGTGTAAACCAAACACTGAATTCAACAAAAAGAACATCATAACTATGGTAAAGAAAGGTGGTGGCAATGTGATGGCGTGTGAATGCTTTGCTGCTTCAGGGCTGGGAGAATTTGCAATAATTGAGGGATATAGGAATTCTGCTGGGCGCATGGTGGCTTGGTGGTTAGCACGTTCGCCTCACACATCCGGGGTTCGATTCCCGCCGGGGCCATGTGTGTGTCCGGAGTTTGCATTTTCTCCCCGTGCTGCGGGGGTTTCTTCCGGATGCTCCGGTTACCTCCCCCAGTCCAAAGACATGCATGGTAGGCTGATTGGTGTGTCTAAAGTGTCTGTAGTGTATGAATGGGTGTGTGTATGTGATGGACTGGCACCCTGTCCAGGGTGTACTCCGCCTTGTGCCCGATGCTTCCTGGGATAGGCTCCAGGTTCCGTGTGACCCTGAAGAAGGAGTAAGCGGTAGAAGATGGATGGATGAATTCTGCTCTCTACCAGAAAATCCTAAAGGAGAATGTAAAGTCTGTAAGTTGAAACTCAGTGCAACTGGATTATTCAAGACAATGATCCAAAGCATCCTAAGTAAGTGAAAGACTGATCTCCAGTTATTGGAAGCGTTTGGTTGCAGATATTGCTGCTAAAGGTGGCACAACCACATTTGTGTTTAAGGGGGCAATTAGTTTTTCAAATCTATGATAACCCTTTTTTTCCCCCCTTAAATAAATAAATAAAAACTCTATAGTGTGTTTACTCAAGTTGCCTTTGTTTCATGTTGTAACTGATTTGAAGATTTCAAACTATTTAGTATGAGATTTACACAAAAACAGAAGAAATCAGGCAAATACTTTTTCCTAGCACTGTAGATCATAGCACAGAGAAAGTGCTGGTTAATGTGCTAAATGACCTATTACTGGCCTCTGATCAGGGTTGTGTCTCCTTGCTTTTGCTGCTTGACCTTTCCAGACTTACCTGATCGATCCTGTTGCCCTAATTCTGTTTGGAGTTCTCATCACCTGAAAATCACTGCTGCTGAGGATGGTTCGAAATGGACAATCTAAAGAGCACCACAAGATTACCGTGGATGGTACCACATCGAAACCATAAAGATGGCTGAGGATGTTCTTCCTTGGATAGCCAGGACTGCAAATGACTGCAAACAGTTTTGCACTCAAGTCTCCATCATTGAACAGTTGATAACTTCAACATAATAGACTTTACATTAGACTATAATGAATTTAGAAATTACTCTGATGCTCATTCTCATAAATTGCTCATAAGCGCATATGTTCCCGTTTACACGAGTGTACTTTTTGACTATATAGTATACTTTTATAGAGGGGAAATTATTTATAATTACACTATCCTGTGTCACCCAAATGAGGATTCATTCCCTTTTGATTCTGGTTCCTCTTAGTACCCCAATACATAAAGGCAGATTAGTACAATGTGTAAAGGAAGTGAATGCACAAGCAAAGGTTGCAGCCCAGAGACAGAGCCAACAGGTGAGAATAAATACAGTAAGAACAGGAGAAAATGAAGAAGCAGGGGAATCACATCTGCTCTGTCATAGCTCCTCTGGTATGAGGAAGCATGCACAGTAATGCTACTTTGTCTGTGCTCTCCTTGAATTCATCTGGTATTCAAAATTAAAGTCTCTTTTGTATTGTCCATACAAATCATTACACATTCAACATTTTGCAACTCAGCACTGTATAGCGAAAATAAAGACTGTTAAGTCTGTTAACTGAGAACCATACCAAAAAAACCCTAATAACATTTGTGTACATACTTTGTGTGTATCACACATACCTGAATGCAGAATGTAGAGATGTCTTCTTTCACTGAATGTCAATTGACACACACTACGTCTTCCTCATGGGTAGCTCTTAGATGAGTGTCACTTTTGGACATTTGTCAAGTGGCAACATGGAGTGATTCTTATTTTCCATAAGAAATATGAACAGTAAAGGCACTCTGAGTAATTCTTATCCTCTTATTCCCTTCTAATTCCCCTTCCCCAGTTTTTGGTTTTCCTAGTTCCCCTAGATATCCTAGATATTGTAGTTAACATTTCCTCTTAGTTCCATCTTCCCAAGATTCCCCATCTTCCCCTACATGTCCTAGTTACTAGCTGTAGCTTTCCAGTCTACATGTTTCCTTCCATAGTTCTAGTTTCCTAGTCCCCATAATTTTCCCTATATTCCTGGTTACCTAGTTAACCTAGCCTACCCACTACCCATAGTTATTCTGTTTTCATTATTTGACCGAGCTCTGATGGAGATGAATTCCTTCAGCGCTCCACTCACCATATCTATTAACAATATTTACAGATCTTCTAATGTACAGTCAGGTCTAACATTTTAAGTGCACTGTAAAGAGCTGTTTTTATTTTAGTTATCAAGCACTGTTTCAGCATTTTATCAAACACTAACATATATTGCCATGTACAGATGAAGTAAACAGTGTGTGAGCAGTATTGGAGCAGTGCTGTCTTCTCTGTGGTGTTTTTATTAATCCCGGAAAGTGTGCTGACAGCGCTTGCACTCTTTCATTTGTGTATTAAGCGGCTTGTGTGCTCTCTCATTATCTGTTTCCACCAATTGACTGTGCAACTTCCTAGCACCCCTATCTCCCTCACACAGTGTGATTGACGTTATGAAAAGCTGCTATAAGTGCTTCCCTCATACTGCAGGAGGAAGCATTTGAAATGAAATTCATGTTCAGCTTTTTTTAATGGCCTCTGATAAAGAAACTGAATAAATAAATAAAAAAAGGGGGGAAAAAAATCAAAAATCCCCTGCAGCTGTTAGTCAAACAAACCGAGGGAAAGGGTTATATTTATTCCGTGAAATTGACATCAAAGTCCTCCTTTAGCGCTGGCCTTTTTTTTTTTATAGCAATAAAAATTATATATTTTTTTCTATCTCTATTGTCACTGTAGTGCTTCTGTGGAATTTGGAACACTGCTCTTTTTGTTACACCATAAACATGTGTCTGTTTATATATCTACACAATTATTATTTTTTTTTTGTGAGTGAAAGTATGTCATATGTTTAAGCTCATAATGACATTCATTCACTCATCTTCAGTAACAACTTTATCCTGGTCATGGTTGCAGTGGACTATACCAAGAATACTACTGCAGGTTTTAATAGGGTTCAAATACAGAGACTGAGATTCCCATTTCAAAAAACTGATGTTCAGTTCCTACAACTATTTCTCAACCAACTCTTGATTTCAATCTATGTTTGTAGTCATTAACCAGGTATTGGAATAAAGTATATTAGTACTTCATAAAGCAAATGTTATAATAACATAGATTTTCACAATGACCCCTAAACCACCGGTGATAAAACAAAAAATGTCAATAATTTAGTGTTTTACAGGAATGGGTGCTTTTCTTTGTATGTAGTCCTCATTTTAACCAAACAAGCTAATGCTGTGAATGGCCAAAAGAGTCAATATTGCATCTGTATTCAGAGTTGAGTTATGAGACATGTCTAACATGTGTGGATAATTCTGACCTAGAATTTTGCATCCCTTTACTAGTTTATACTAAATATTTCAAAACTCAGTACACTGAAAATAAATGTATATTTAATCTTTTTTTTTTTAACAACAATCTGGGTTTGCAAATTTTAGAAAGGTGAAGAAATACTTAAATGAAAATTGTTAAAGCAGATAGGTGTTAAGCCACGGCCAGCAGATGGCACTGCGGCACAGGTTCTGACTGGACATGTGACTCTTGTTTTGGCTTGTTCGCTTCCTGTTTAGACATTGGCTTATGTGCAAGGGTGTAGCTTAATTTGAGCCAGGTGTCCATGTTTAGTTTGATTATGCTTGTTATTTAAACCCCTCGTGTGGGGAAGATATCCATGTATTATTTCTAAATTAACAAATACAGTTCATATAAATGGTTTTGTTTTTCCTTGCAATGTATGAAATCTAGTTCATGTTCAGATGAACGTTTCCGCTAAGTATAAAGGCAAGAAAAGCTGTTATTGCCCAAGTTATCCTGGAGGTGTCAGAAAGTAGCGATGTTTGGTACAAGTGAAGAGGCTAGACACACACACTACGCGATGCTCAGTGAGAAGTGAGTGAGAAGCTCGCTCTTGGGTTTACTTGGTAGATTTCATGTCATCCAGTGGAAATGTAATAGTTCATAACCATACTTTTGTTAAATACCACTTCTGGATGTATGTTTTCTTGTTTTATGACAACGAAATATCATATTGAGAGAGTTATATCACTTGTAATGTCTGTGATGGCAAGGCTATTTAATAATTTTTTCCTTTGCTATTTCACGATGTTATACACTTCAATTTTAATTGCTTTCTGAGTATCTTAAGTGGTTTGTCATTTTCTCTGGTTTTATACAGTGCGCAACTAAAATGGGAGTTCCAGCTCCTGTGGAACGAAGGTATCGTGTGGTGCAGGAGCTCATAATTTTGAGAGTTTTATTAAATTTTTATTTATTTCAAATGATATAAGTGGGCAGTATGAAGAGTGTATTCATTTGTTTCCTTAAAATTTTATTTTATAAAATTATGCCCACTCTTGTATTGTCAGACGTAACTAGTAGAAATGGTTTGGTCTTTGCATAGTTTAAATTGTGATTGCCGCATCTGGTGATTATAATGTCCCTCTCCTATGGTGCAACATAGTTGAAGTGATATACTGTGATATACTGAGAAATTTGTGACTATACTGTCACAAATACTGTGAATTGCACATATGGTTGTTAAATGTCAAAAAGCACGAACTGAGGGAGAAAGTAAGGGTTTTCTCATCAGCTCTGTAATTTTTTAAATTCCAGTATGAATGCTGTTTCTGCCAGATAAATTTGTTAGCAACACTATAGTCAAATAACTTATCAGACCAAAAATAAAATGAGCGCGGAGTTAGACCGAGTGTTCTGGGAGAGGAAAAGATAATGGACGAAGCACTGGCGCGGCTCACTCACCAGATCGCGCAACAAAAGCTGTTGCAGCGAGTCGGTCCATGCACCATGCCACCATCCGCGTCATTCTGGGAGCGCAACCAACAGCAAAGCGGCCGGAACATCTGGGGCTTCCCATTGCAGGGGAGTTGCACCACGCCGCACAGTCCCGAGGTGGAGGCTGGCCCAGAATTTTCTTTGGGGGGGGGGCAACAAAGAGAGCAGAGCTCCAGCCTGAGGCCTATGGGGAGGCCTCAGCTGTGGAGCTCCCGCTTGAGGTCAACAGGGCGACCTCAGAGCTACAGTTTGAGGCCTACGGAAAGGCCTCAGCTGTGGAGCTCCTGCCTGAGGTCAACAGGGCGACCTCAGAGCTACAGTTTGAGACCTACGGGGAGGTCCCTGTTGGGGAGCTTCCGACAGCCGAGGATGCTATCCTGCTGTTCAGCCCAGCTGAGGAGGCCGTCCCGCTGCCCTGCACAGCTGAGGAAGCTGTCCTGCTGTCCAGCCCAGTCAAGGAGGCCATCCCGCTGCCCTGCCTGGCCGAGGAGGCTGCCCTGCCCGGCCGAGGAGGCCACCCAGCCGTCCAGTGCCGCCGGGGGCGGCACCCTGCATTCCAGAGCCGCCGGGGGTGGTGCCCTGCATTCCAGAGATGCCAGGAGCGGTGCCCTGCGTTCCAGAGCCGCCGAGGGTGGCGCCCTGCGTTCCAAAGCCGCCGGGGGCGGCGCCCAGCATTGTCATGCCGCCGGGGGTGGTGCCCTGACATTCAGCCCTGGTGGGGGTACTGCTCCGCCCATCTGCTGTCCGATGGAGGCTGCCTTGCTTTCTGTGGCAGCAAGAGACAACTCGTACAGGGGCCCATGACTACCGTTGGTGGGATTTCCTTAGTGCTCTGAGAGGAGCACCGTTTGGAGGTGGGTTCAGTTACGATACGGCCAGCAGATGACACTGTGGCTCATCTTTGGACGAGTCACATGACATTGTTATGGTTCGCTCGTTTCTGGATTGAGCGTTAGCGCTAGTCACTTTGATTTGTCATAGGTGATTGTGTTTTGGGTTGATTATACTTTGTATTTAAACGCCTGAGTTACTGAGTACGTCGCTCGGTATTATTAATTGTATTAGTTGTAGCCTTTGTACCACTCGTATCGTTTGTTTCCGTGCCATGAAGGATATTGTTATGCCACATTTCCCGTTTCAAGTTTGCCTGTGAAGACCGCATTTATTTTGGTTTTGTGTTCTATGTTAAATAAAGAGTTTGATCTGCACCTGCATACGCCTCAGTCTACAGGTAAATCTAAAACCACGATCACATAAATAAAAGCTGAAAGAAATTAATCGAATACTAAAAATCAGAATACCAAAATTAATTAAATTACAATGTTGATAAGAAATTATATAATAATAATAATAATAATAGTAATAATAATAATAATAATAATAATAATAATAATAATAATAAAACAAAAACATGCAACACAGCTTATATCCTATTGTCCCAGACCATACACAACTTATATCTTACTGTGCCAGACACCTCTTTGGATTTTTCAACAACACATGTTCAGCAAAAGTGTTGGCAAGAAGTGGTTGTGGAAGGGACATCATTAACATAACCTTTATACTTTGCAAACACCAACAATTTCTAATGAACACTTTTATTACCTTTGTTCCTCCTAGGTATGAATGATGTACACAGAACTGGAGGTCTGTAACTTCTCAGTTTTGAATCTTCTGTCCAGTCCTGATTTAAACACTAATGCCCTATTGATGATGAAGATGTGGACTTCACAGTTCATGCAGTGTAAATAGGGGCCTTATTGATTTAACAACTCAGTTTGGTACTAAGCTGTGCCCTCTCTAGCATACAAAATTCTTGCCCTTTCTTGAGGGGCTTGATAAATTGCCTTTCAATCATCTTTCTGTACATGACATTTCATCAGTGTCTTACCTCTGCTGCAGTTCTGTGTGCCATTCCAAGTTTTAATACATACAGTCATTTGCTTCTCAGTCATTTTTGTTATTTCTCAGCTGTCCAATGACTAGTTTCATTTCTGCAACTGTATTTTATTGGTTGAGGGGTTTGTGGACTCAGAGGAGACACTCAGAGGAGACAGGAAGGGATGGAGGGATGAATTTTAGGCAGTACACAGCCCTGTGAAATGCCAGTGTTAATATGAGGGTGTTAGAGGTGTGGTTGTCAGTAGACTGTGATCTGTTAGTAAGGAAGCCCAGGGTCCAATTACAGAGGGTGCTGATGAAATTTAGTGATCCACATGTTTGTCTCTTCACATGGGACAGGAAACATTCTGATGGATTTTGGAGAATACAGTCTTCAAATTGCCATTATTGAAATTGCCAGCAACAATAAAGGCTCCATCCAGATATGCTGATTGTAACTTGCTAATAGCAACACTGAGTTCTTTGATGACTAACTAGCATTAGCATCTAGAAAGACATAGACTGCAGTGATTATGGTGCATGTGAATTCACAAGGCTGGTAGAAGGGTCTATAGTTTATAATGTAGAACTCTATATCAGCAGTGGGTCTCAGTAACAACAGTGTCCATACACTAGGCTTTAATAAAGATGCAAACACTACTGTTTTGCCAGCCTTGAAGGTGCACTACACAATGCACTGACTGGAATATTACCATTGAGTCAAGTACCTGCAAAAAAAATATCATGAGCATTTTCCATGTAATCCAAAGCAGTAGCTTGTCTATTTTGTTTTCCAGAGACCATACCTCTGTGAGCAAGATGCCAAGTAGCGTTGGTCAGTTAGGTTTAGCCTAGCCCACAGCTCACCTCACCCTGTCTTTGTTTATGTTGTCAACGTGGGTGCTGAGAACTCCTTGTCAGACTGGCTGGCTTAATGAGCACTAATTCTGCTCCAGTTGTAGCTGAGAGAAGTCAAAAAAAGGCACTTTTTAAAGGGACTCATTTCAATTAGACATATTTTATAGGACCATGAGGAGGGATCTTTAGGAACTCCAGCACAAATAGGAGATCCACACCAGGCTCTTGGGGAATCATGATTGATGGAGGTGTCCCCTTTTAGAAAGATAGTAATATGTTTAGAAGACCCCAGAGAAATCCCACCCACATACCTGTAATATGTCACAATGGCCACCACTTACACTTTTATTTGTTTTTATTTGGGAATTGAACAGTACACCAGATCTAGTTGATAAAGTGCAAAAACCATTTGCAGAACAGTTTTCACTTAAGGGCATACAAGGCCTTACATGTTTCCGTGAGGGCTTTCATGAGGAAGTTTCCAGGACTGCTTGGGGATTTATCCAGAGTGGTCAAACTAAATAAAATAACAAGTTCAGGTGACCTGAACTTTGGTATAGTATATGTAACAAAAAAATAACAAGTTCAGGTGACCTGAAATTGGGCATAGTAGATCTGCTTGGGGAAGAAGCTGCCATGATGTCCCAACCACAAGAAAACATAGCAGTGTTAATCAAGCCTTTCCCAGCCATCGCAGAATCACAAATAGGACTCCTATTTGTGTACTAATTTCTAAATTCTCTGCAACCTGAGAAGAATCAGTGCTAGCGGTGGAAAGTCAAACGGTATGTGCAGGGGCCAGTCAAGGGACAGTGTATCCCGTCTGAACAGTCTGTGCAGCTCTGCTAAGAAAAACCAACTCCAGTTGTCAATGGGTTGACTTGCCATTAGCAAAACAGTCCACCTGCACCTTTGCCAGTGTTTGGTGTAGATGACACCCTCCCAGGGGACAACAGCATGACGGGTGCACCATTGTACAGTGCTGCTAGGATATTGCCTTGATGATTGATGTATCTGACTTGTTTTAATTTGAGGGCAAAATGGATCACTCTCCTGCACATCTGGACATTTTTGTGTTTAGACTACATTTCATACACTACTGTTTGCCATGGATAATTCCACAGAATCATCTGGAACATGTGCCTGAAAAACTTTCCCATTTTGGTTACCAGATTCTATAGCTTAAGACATTTACATAATTTTCTTGAAAGTTAAATCCAATTCTGCTACCTATCTCCTCTTGATACAATCATTGTTGAATCCACACATTAGCCTGTTTCTTAGGTTTCCTAGGTAACTAACATTACACTATATATAGTACAAATGATCAAAATAGCCTTTTGGAAGACATGTCTAAGCTCCTTGATTACTTAGGACATTTTTTTTATAATCTCTGTAATTCAGCAGACTCATCAAGTGTTTGTGGCCCCATATACCAAGTTTTATAACGTACAAGGCAAACAAATACAAAGTACAGTTCTGAGAGTTATGTGAGAGTTACCAAGAGTTATCTCTTGGGTCTGTAATAGAAATCAGATGATGATGATGAGCAGCGGCTGGATTTCTAGATTGCACAGCTCTCTTTTGAGTGGCCAGATTGAAGCATTAAACATATGTAAACAAATCTGTGCAGTTAATGCAGATTTAAACATGGGGTCTTGCTGAGCCATGTTCCACATTCCATTGTAAAAACAAATCACTCCCCACAATCTAGATGTATATGCTTCAGGGGGCTCCCCTGGTTGTGTGTCATCTCTGCTATCGTGTACATGTTAATAAAATCAGTCCTGACAGTTGTCGGAATCTTTTTAAGAACATTGTCAGAATGCTCTAGTTATATGAGGATGTCAGGTTATAAGCATGCATTCAAATCCATAAAGCTGTATATACTACATTACTACTTAATAGTTCTACTTTTCTTTTCTACTGTACTTTTTTCTTTCCCCCAATGTAGTCATTACCAATTTTCACACACTAGCTTGTTCTTCCATTGAGAGAATGAGGGTTAACATGCTGCTGTTCATGAAATGTCATAGATCAGCTGAATGCACGTGGAAAACAGTGTTGATTGCCCTATTCCATGACCTCAGATGGCTGTGAGTAGCAAGTACCACTGATTGAAGAGAGAAATGCTATTCTTCCCCACAAAAAGCAGAGCCAGTCATATTTTCTCAATCTCCTACATATGGATGGATATTGTACTGTCAGGATTTGAACTTGAGATCTCCTAACATTTGACTTTCAAGTTTTGTAAGATATAGATGGGGGAATTTTCACATAATTTTTTTTCTCATTTCTATCTCACCCTCTTTATACAAACAGAATTACTAAATAATTTTTTTAGAGAATGATGCATATGAACACATTGTCATACTACTGTCAGTTTCCAGGAAGATCTGAGTGAGTAACAACCTTTCTCCTCCTTCAAAAATAGTCTCACCTGCTTGGTAATTTTGTGTAGACTATATCATACACTGTAAAAGCGGGTAAGTTCATTTAACTCAAAAATTTTGAGGAAACTAATTACCTAAAACCTATTTTTTAAGTTGATATATCAATTTCTTTAAGCCAAATACACTTAAATATAACAAACATTTAACACAAACTTGTTATATTTAAGTGTATTTGGCTTAAAGAAATTGATATATCAACTTAAAAAATTTAGGTAATTAGTTTCCTCAAATTTTTTACAGTGCACTTTCACTAGTTTGGGAGTAAAGTACCTTGTTTTCCATGTCCAAAAGTTATCCTTTCAGCTCTGCTTGCTCTGACATTTACTTTCATTCTGAAGGCTGAAAAAATTAGCAATTAGCAACTTTACTTTTCTTGATTCTTGGTATTTAAAATTTTAGACTCCTAATCTTGAATTGAGACAGTTGCACTTGAAACATACTTACAATAATGCAGCCAAAAGCCAAACTTAAAAAAGAAGACGCTTTAAACATTAGTCGCAGCCCAAACATACTCACAAAAACAAACTAAAATACATCCACATTAAGACAGGCATTAACTGTGGTATTTTGGATTGATGTTTTAAACTGCTACCATTAACCCATTACATTTGTACAAAGCTATGATTTAAATCTTTAAGGTTAATCTTGGTTACAGAACTATTGTGACTCATCTCTGTATTTCTTTGTGAATTCTAATCTGGATTTCTGTTTCTTACTCCTGTTGAGCAGTTTGCATCTTGAGGTATGGCTTCTGTAATTCTGTTCAGTGGTGGATTGTGATATCTTCACCCCTGCTCTCTGGAGGTTGTTAGTGATGTCACTGACTATTGTTTTTGGGATTTTCTTCACAGCTATCACATTTTTGCACACAATTCCTTGCCATCAGACTGAATTGATTTGAAAGCGTTTTATAAAATAAAATAAAATGTAAAGTGTGTTATATGATGCAATAACAGATTAGAAGATGAGATAATGGCCACCAGGACATTTCTTGTACTCTAGGGTCCCTGCCCATCTTATTTCTTACATGTATTCTTCAACTTGGTTATTATTATGTTATAGTATGTATATAATAATAAAGTTTCAGTATTCCTTGATTGAGATGGAACCATTTAGTGTCAGACAGGGCCGTTTCTAGACATAGGGGATCTAGGCGGCAGCCTAGGGCGCCACCAGCTTGCAGGCACCGATGAACATCCAAACGCCACCGTCCCCACCCGACTCACCCCACAAGAGAGTACGTGGCCTGGGCAATTGGGGCTGTAGTCCCAAAGATGTTTTCTTTAGCCCCAAATAATTCAGTAGTGAATAATACACGTAGTGAGCAGTTTGTCATCAAGTAACTGAATGTCAGTTAAAGAAGACTGAAGTGCTGTAATTTTGTATCTTCAGTTAGGTGAACATGAAATGAGCAGAGCACAAGGACGTATAACATACTTTGCATTGCACTGTAGCAGCTAAATCCATATAATGATGGCTTAGTTGTGATTCCCCTTGGCTAGTGACACTAGTAAACTATCCTAATCTCGTATTAGATAGCCAAAAGGTTTTTTATACTTTATCGTTCTGGTAGTCTTGCAAACTGTGATAAAACCCATGGCAAGTTTTATGATAAATCCAACTTTTTTGTCTGATCATGTCATACACTGACAGGTAAATTACCACAGCATCTGTAAAAAAAAACAAAAACAAAAAAACTAATTTAAGCTACTAGCTGAGCTAAGAACGTTGAGCTGGATAACTGACCATTATTTTTCTCAAGTTTTACTACCTGTACCATTTTACAACTTGTACCATTGAGGTGGGACTTGTGGATCATATCAAGTAGGTCCATCAGCAAGGTTTTTACAAACAGATTATGAAAGTTAACTTAGTTACTTTGAGTAGTTTTCAATTCTCATCCACAAAATCATTATGTATGTTAAGAAATCATTAGGGGAACTTAAAAACATCTTTCTATTTCCATAAAGAAAACGTTCCTGGCTAAAAATTGTTAGCTGGGTAGAGATTTAGAAGGCTTTTCCATGAGTTTTGACCAAGAGGAATCTCGCTTAGGGTGCCAAAATGGCCAGAAACGGCCCTGGCTTCACAACTTCCTACTCTGTTAGACGTACAGTATACACCTTCCGGATCTTCATTTAAAAGAAGCAGAGATAATAAAAGTGCAATTTTTAAAATGTACTTTATTATCTATTTTTAAATATCTCTGGCTATAATTTTATTTCAACTACAGTATTCAAAAGGTGTGCTTTTTCTACAGCATGTTTAAACGGAGACTGAAAATTCATTGAAAGGGTCACATGCATGGCACAAACTCCTGATTGGTAGAGCCAGGGGAGTGGAGGTGGGGCTTACAGGAGTAATAACAGTCCAATTACAGGTGAAGACATGATGAAGAGATGTTTTAACCTGTTTTGTTCAGTTCAAAATAACAATTTAAAAGTGTCAAGTTAAATATATATATTTTTTTGCTAAGAAGTGCACACTACAGGAAGTTTTTAACACACTCATTACACACTCATTAGGTTACATATTGAACAACACAACTATAAGAACATAAACAAAATCATATCATCAGTGTATAACAGTGCACAACAATAACCCAAATAGTCATGGAAAGCTTTAGAACAGGGTTGTATACCACAGTCATTTTTTGATTATCAGATTACTTAAAAATAAATAAAAAGAATGTATGGGTGTAGATGGTGTACACAAACACTACAACACAAAAAGAGTTTCTAGAAAACAGAATGCTTTAATGTTCCTATACTGTAATAGCTAGCTAATAGGGTAATTAAAGATTAGCATGAGATAGCACTCTCAGTGTACCTATAGGTTCCCTAAACATACAATATATGTCATTTAGCTCTACCTTTAGCTCTTATATCTATTACAGATATTTTAGCAATCTTTTCATTTTACACTCATCTGAATGTTGAAAATTTCTAATACAACTCACCACTAGGAAGTGACAAAGCGACATGTGCCCATTTATTTTCTATATACGTGCACCACATGGACCTGTGATTTCAGTGACAAGTGATAGTGCAACTTTCTCAATTCTATGCAAATTAGGTTAGATGCGGTGAAGAGAAAAAATCCAAATGATTACCTTGAATGATTCGGCAACCTATGGCTTGTGTGGTCCAAAATTTATTCAGTCCCTCACTCATAACCTTAGTTCCTACCTGCAATTACTGGTTGACATATAAAAATAGAAGAAAAACATTTAAACATGATTTCATCCTGTCATATTCAGTGGGTGAAATAAGCATTGATCATGTCAGCATTTTTTTCAGTAAATGTATTTCCAATGAGACTATTTACATAAAAATTTCACCAGACATCAGTATTAACTCAAGAAATCCACACATATAAAGAAATCCAAACATAAATGAAGTTATGTGTAATAAAGAGGAACAACACAGGAAAAAAGTATTGAACTGAACACTAACTGAAATTTATTTAATACTGAGTGGAGAAGCCTTTGTTTGCTTCAAGACGCTTCCTGTATGAAGAAATTAATTAGCCACAGTATTCAGGTGTGATTTTGGCCCATTCGTCTAAACATATTGTCTTGAAATCTTGTTCAATTGGATTGAAGTCATGTGATTGATTAGGCCATTCTAACAGCTTGATTTTTTCTCTGAAACCAATTGAGAGTTTCCTCTGCTGTATGATTTGGATCGTTGCCATGCTGGAAGATTCACCCACTTCTCATCTTTATCATCGTCCTGGTGGATGGCAGCAGATTCTTCTCAAGAATCTCCCGGTAAAGGGCTCCATTCATCGTTCCTTCAATTATATGAAGTCTGCCAGTACCTTGTGATGAAAAACAGCCCCACACCATGATGCTTCAACCTCGAAACTTCACTGTTGGTATAGTGTTTTTAGGGTAATGTGCAGTTCCATTTCTTCTCCAAACATGGTGTGTAGTATGACAGCCAAAAAGTTTGATTTTGCTCTCGTCTGACCAGACTACACTCTCCCAGTATTTCATAGGCATGTCCAAATGAGTTGTAGAAAACTTTAAACGAGCTTTGACATGCCTTTTCTTTAGTAATGTCTTGTGAGTCTTGTGGGGTGAGCGTGCATAGAGGCCATGGCAGTGGAGTGCATTGTTTTCTCTGTGACGATGACACCTGCTGCCTCCAAGTGCTTCTGGAGCTCTTTCCTTTGGTCCTTGGCACTTGGGCTTGTCTTCTGACTGTTCTTCTGACTCCCTGGTCAAAAATCTTGCGAGGAGCTCCTGTGCTTGTCCGGTTGATGACGGAGTGATGTTGCTTCCAATTGCGAATAATGGCCCCAATGGTGCTTACTTTCAGAAGTTTTGAAATATGTCTGTATCCGATTCCATCAATTTGTTTCACAGCAATAAGATTCTGAAGGTCTTGGGAGAGCTCTTTGATTTTACCCATCATGAGATGTTTCTTATGTGTCACCTTGGTAACATAAAGCCTTTTTATAGACCATCAATTTACTAACCCAGCTGATATTAATTTGCACAGATAGAGGGTATAATTACTTATGGATTTCAGCTGGTGCCTTGCCTTGCCTTGAAGAACTGCTTTTTCTTAGCGTATTCAACACTTTTTTCCTGTGTCTTTCCACTTTATTACATATAACTTTATTTATGGACTTTAATGTTGTGAATTCTTTATATTTCCGGATTTCATGAGTTCATGAGTTAATACTGATGTCTGATGAAAATTTCATGTGAATAGCCTCATTCTAAATATATTTACTGAAAAAAATATTGACGCATTCAATATTTATTTCCTTCACTGAACAACCTCTCATTAAATGTGTATAGAGACATCAGGAAAAAAAAAAAGCTCGGAAGGAAGTAGCAGAGACAGTTAGTGTATGTAGCTAGTACAGTTTTCTTGTTTCACTAATCTGCCCACAACATATGAAGCCTAGCACATAACATGTAATCAATCAATTTTCACACTGATTAGTTCATTATTTAACATGTTTAAGTAGATATCATTAGATGTTATATATGGCTACTGTCACTATACAGTACACGCCCACAAGCTACAACAGGCCAACAAGAGACAAACTATAAGCAACACAAATTTAGTAGTGTGAATGTAGGTTCAGTGTTAAATCAGATGTATGCTAGCAGAGCATTATGGGTAATTAAAATCATTCCCTCACACACAGGTTTGTGTGTTTGACACATAGCTTAGAATGGCTAATGTTGGACTATAACACTAATTAGAATCCTTCAAAATGGTGATCAGCATGACTTTTATGACTTTTGGGCGTGTGGGTCCCATGAACCTTTAGACAAATGACATGAATATTTGGGCACGACAAAACAGAAAATTGATAAATTATGTATTTTTACATGATTAAATATACTGTATCTGCATGGCTTTGTGGTTTATTTACCTTTTTTTCAGAAAGATAAAAGTAGAAGGCAGTAAATTGCATTACTATGTTTATACCAGTATTTCATCTGGCCATGTTAATACATGAATATGTAAATATGCCACATTTAAATGTGATTCATTTAATTTCAGGCATTTCTATAGGTTGAATTGAAACTTCTTCAAAGCCCTTGTAAGCTTATATATATATATATATATATATATATATATATATATATATATATATATATATATATATATATATATATATATATATATATATATATATATATATATATATATATATATATATATTTTTTTTTTTTTTTAAAGAAAAATTAAAAGCCCTTGGCGGTGGGATGTTAATATAACCACTAAAATACTATTATGATACTATTTATGTATTTACATCACATTTATATAGGTGTATGTATATAATACTGCACGACCCTAGAGTAGACTTTAAAAAGTGCTAATTATATATTTTATTCTGCTGAAATCGTAAGTTTATTTTGTATAAAGTATGTGAATATCTTTTCATATTTGGAGATTTATTTTTAAACTTCTGAACTTCTTTAGTTTATGGATACAAAGAGAACATGTCTAATATATCCTACTTCATTAAAACTCTACAAATTAAATAAGCCTATGCTCAGCAGATGCTGACTAATCGGTTTTCCAATACATGATAAATAAATACATATACAATTGTTATAATTTTGAATAGTACTAAACATAATGGAGAAACATAACACCAGGGAATGAAATGGACTGTACATGACATTTAATAACAACTTTCTTTAAGAAAAAAACCCTGTTTGTTTTAGATGAGAGAGAGAGAGAGAGAGAGAGAGAGAGAGAGAATAAAATACAAATAATAAGATACAAAAATCTGAATTTTAAGATAGGAATATTTGTCAGTGGAACGGGGAATGGGGTGGGATTCTTAAGGGCACATGCTTTGTATGGTCAGTTAGAAGAGCACAACTGTAAAGGAACAGTGGACCTTCAAGACCTTTGACGCTACATTTAAATTGTTTGTACCTTACAAAATTAAAAACAAGGAAGCATCAATGATCTAGCTCAACTTTCATGTCAGTTTCCTGCTTGTAACATCCTGGTGGATTCACTTCCTGTGTGATATATATGGAGGGAGAGAGAGAGAAAGAGGTCTCTGTGGGCACTCAGCTTGTCTTTCTCGTTTTGTATTTGTTTGGCTGCTCGGATTTACCCTTAAAACACTGGAGAACAGTGTCACCAAGTATGAATTGATGAGTTTAAATGAAAGCTAACAAGGAATAAAAGGAAGCACCAAAAAATCACTATCTAGCTTTGATTGTAACATAAACTGATTATATATTATTATCCATTGTGTTCAGTTCAAACAAAAGAATTTCCTGTTAGGCCTCTGTGAACAAAATTCTAACTGTGGCAAAACTGCCACTTCCTATGTGCTTGTTTCCCCTCTAAACAAGTCAATAAAATTAAAAGATCTAACAATCACTAGCTAGGATTTTATATAATTATAGGAAGAAGGTTTATATAAGGAGAGAAGGCATTTAAAGTTATTTTTGATGTCACTTCCTGTGTGCTTTGTTCCTGCTGATTGATTTCTGTCCTTCTGTGAAGTTATGAGTGTCTTGACTTCCTGGATCTTTTGTTTTTCTCCAGTCATCCATGTCACACTGGTGTTGTTCTCCGATTGGCTGCATCCTTAGCATTAGAGTTGTGTAGGAAGTCTCTGTCAGAGTCAAGCAGCTTCCCCGCGGCAGTTTTGTCAGAGTCGCGTGAGAGCGTGAACATGGGGACATCTCGTGATGGTGTTTCGCTGGAGCGGCGCCCGAAACGATAACGGTAAGTGGGGATGCGACCAAAGCCGAGACTGGACTTTTTGACGAGTGTCTTGGCACGCTGCTGCTTGCGATGTTTTTCAATAAACATGTGCACAGCAAGCACCCCCACTGTCTCAGCCATGATGAAAGAAAGAGCACCAAAATAAAAGGACCAACCGTATGAGTAACTCTTCTTTGAGTCACTCTGACCTGGATCACCTGAGTTAGCCGAGATGTAGACAATTATCCCAATAATGTTACTAAGACCTGCAGAGAGAGTGAGAGCGACATACAGACAGACACAGACAGACACACAGAGAGTGAATGGAAATACTGTATATGTACAGTATATGTGACAAAGAATTAATATACAGTCATGTGAAAAAACATGTACACTCCTTTTTTGACATATTTGGACATGAAAACATTTGATCATCTTTGAAACAGTGCCTATTAATGAAGCTAATATACTTGAACAAAACCACAAGGAAAATTTACTTTTTTAATCATTTATTCGACAGAATTATCAATAGATGTGCTGTTCTTCTGTGGAAAAAGTAAGTACACCCTTGGCCTCTGAAGTTAGTATTGCCACCTTTAGCAGAAGTAACCTCTTGTAGGCTTTTTGCATAATTGTCCACCAGGCTTGCTGGAATTTCTGAGTACTCTTCCATGCAATATTCTTGATGTTTGAGGCTTTTCTTGCATTTACTGGCTGTTTCAAGCCCCCCCACCACCACAACATTTCAATGGGATTCAAATCCGAATCCAAATGACTAGGCCATTCCATAAACCTCCATTTTTTCTTTTTGAGCCATTTCTTGATGGATTTGCTAGTGTGCTTAGGAACATTATCCTGTTCAAAGGTCCATTTTCAGTTCAAGTTCAAATTTTGGACAGATGGCCTCACACAGTGTGGCTGTGGCTCAGGTGGTAGAGCGGGTTGTCCACTAATTGTAGGATTGGCAATTCGATTCCTTACCCACGTCTCCACATGCCGGAGTGTCTTTGGGCTAGATTCTGAACCCCAAGTTGCTCCCGATGGCAGGCTAGCGCCTTGCATGTGTGTGATTGTGTGTTTGTACATGATAAACTGTGTAAAGTGCTTTGTAGAACTGCTAAGGTTAAAATGTGTTATATAAGTGCAGAACATTTACATTATCTTCAAACACTCTTTGATATGATGTAGAATTCATAGTTGAATCAATGAATGCATGCTGTTCAGTCCCTGAGGCAGCAAAGCAGCCCCAAACCATAACATTTCCCCCACCGTGCTTCACAGTTGGTATGAGGTACTTCTCCTGAAAGCTGTCTTTGAACAGCACCAAACAAGTCTGCTTTTACTGTGGCCAAACAACTCTATTTTTGATTATCCTGTCTAGAGCGGTGTTTCTCAAACTGGGGGCCGTGGATGGTGTCTTTGGGCCGCATAGAAATTATGATTTAAAAAAAAATCATTTTACCTGTAAGTCAGGATTGTCAACCTTTGCACTATGAAGTACATAAAAATGGGAAATATTAATAAATTAAATGAATTATACACAGCACCAAAAAACACAAATCAAACAGAGACATCTGTTGACATACTAGTCTACTGTTAGCCACACACTGATAAAACCTAAAACTATTTAAAATGGATAAGTTTTTAGATAGAGAACGTACTCTCTACGCTGAGAAAATTAATACAGAAGAGCCCAGTGTGGAAAAAAACACACGAAATTACGAAAATTTGACGAGCCTAGGGGGCCACAAAGGTATGGACCCTACACAAGGGGGGCCTCACCCTGAAAAAGTTTGAGAACCACTGGCCTAAAGCACATTATTCCAAAAGGCCTGGTCTTTGCCAATATGCTCATTGACAAACTGTAGTCTTGCAAAAGCTTTTTCCTGCCACGCCTCCCATGCAAGTACAATTTTTTGCCATCTTTTTCTGATTGTAGAATCATGTACTCTGACACCAACAGTTGAAAAGACATACTAGCAGGTCCTGTGATGAAATGTTGGTGTTCTTGGAGACTTTTTTTGCATCAGATGGTCTGCTCTTGGGCCAATCATTTTTGAAATCTACGCCATTTGTAGATTATTTTCCTTACACTGGAATGGTGTATTTAAAATAATTTGGAGATCTTTTTAAATACCTTGCCTGACTCCTAGGCATCCACAACCTTTTTTCTGAAGGCCTTACAGATCTTGGCAAGATGACACCACACAACTCAATAGCAAAGGGAACCCCAGACACTAGATATGAGAGGGGTATAAATAAGACTCCCTAAACAGGTTCTAATCACTGACACCCAATCTTGAACACCTGATTCTAATTTTATGGTTTTGAAGGTGTCATGAATCTAGGGCTGTATTTACTTTTTCCATGTGACTGATCTGTTTTTTGTTCATTTAAATTGTGAAAATTACTGCAACATGTAAATTTTAAGTGACATTTGATAGTGTATAACATTTATTAATAAACACTGTTTCAAAGAGGATCAAATTTTCACTTGTGCAAATATGTAAAAACAACAAGAACAACAACAAACAATTTCCACGGGGTGTACTTTTTCCACATTACTGTATATGCTATATGGCCAAAGGTTTGTGGACACCTGACCATCACACCCATATATGCTTGATTAATGTCCCATTCCAAAACAATGGGCATTAAAATTGAATTGGTCCCCTCTTTGCTGCTATAACAGCCTTCACTCTTGTGGTAAGTCTTCACCATATTTTGTAAAGTGGCTGTGGGGATTTGTGTTCTTGCAGCCATAAGAACATTAGTGAGGTTGGGCATTGATCAGACGAGAAGGCACGATGCACAGTTGGTGTTTGAATATATCCAACACAAACATGTTCAGTGGGTTTGCTGTCTGGGCTTTGTAAAGGCTACTCGAATTCTTCTCCCCCAACCTTGGCAAAACATGTCTTCATGGACCTCACTTTGTTCTCAGTGGTATTGTCATGCTGGAACATGTTCCAGTGAAGGGAAATTCTACAGCAAACAAAGACATTCTATACAATTGTGTGGCAAGAGTTATAAGCAATAGTTACCCCACATATGGGTGTGATGGTCAGGTGTCCGCAAACCTTTGTCCATATAGTGTATTTATATATAACAAATTGTATTAATATATATACAAATGGCTAATTACTTCTCAAAACATTGCTACACGGCTAGACTTCACTGCACTAGATGCTGTTTACTATTTTCTTAGCATGAAAGCTCTCACTATTCACTGCTGTGTGTCAGTTAAGAAAAAACAGAACTGGAGTTTTAGGATAACAAATCAGTAAGTGGATTTAGTTATCGTCATTGGTCTATGAAAGACACAAAGAAAAATGAAAGATGTAATAATTTGAGGAGTTTAATTATGCTGAGCTTTGAAAGTCTTAGGCACTGTTCAGACCTGGTGTTAACATCTGTCTAGGGTGATCCGCTCATAAGTGGATAGCGCTGATATGTGTACTGGTACAGGTATGTGCTGAAGTCTTTTTTTTTTTTTTATCCACACGACCCAGTTTAGGATGCATATTAACAGTTCACCTGAAAGGTGCAATCAGATTAAATTAAAAATATTTGCATAGCCATGCAATGTGAGTATAGCTTTTCTTGACCAATCAGTGTACTTAATGATTTAACTTGCTAAGTTGAGTTGTGTGCACATAGAGTTTATACAGAACATCTGTATTCAGACCTCAAGCGTAACTACAGGGTTATGCTCTACTTGAGCAGTTGCGTGAGTTGCGCAGAGTGTGTCAAAAACTGGAATGTGTCTCAATTATAGACAGTTCTGATTGTGAACATGAGCCCATTTTTCTTGCACAATACCGGTTTAAAGAAGGATCAGAGTAAGTCCAGTGCCATTATCTGACATATTGATGTAACTATAATACATGTCACCCTGAAATGTATCATTTGGGCTGTAAATAAACTTAAAGACTATGGAATGCCATTCAATGTCAATATTAAATCCACAAATATGACACTAAATAATTATTATGATTAATTATTTAATCATATATTCCACAGCAATTTAATCTGAGAAACAGCTTATTTTTACTGCATTTATATATTGATAAAATTATAGACTACATTTACTTAAAGTGAACTGTAACCATAGCAGATGAGTGGCCGGTTATGCAGTATGTAGTGCCGTGAAAATGTATTTGCCCCATCCTGATTTCTTCCATTTTTGTGTATATCTCATAATAAATTGTTTCAGAAATTAAAACAAAATCTAAGATAAAACAAAGGCAACCCGAGTAAACACAAGTTTTAAAAGTTTTTAAATGATAACGTTATTTATTGAAGCAAAAAAAACAAACAAACAAGTTATCCAATACCAACTGGGATTGTGAGAAAATGTATTTGGCCCCATAGTTACTAATTCCCCAAATCTATGAAATTGCATTCAAAATGGGGTTTGCTGGACTAGATGCAAACAGGCCTGATTACAGTCAATCCTGTTCAATCAAGTAATTACTTAAATAGATGTTTTTCAACAGCATGATGTTGGTTAAAAGGTTTTACCCAGTAACATACACTGCCAAAATTGAAAGAAATTCCAGAAATGATGAGGAAGAAGGTGATTTGAAATACATCAGTCTTGGAAGGGTTACAAAGTTATTTCAAAGGTTCTGGGACTCCAAAGAACCACAGTGGGAGCTATGATCTCCAAATGGAAAAACTTGGCACAGTTGTGAACCTTCCCAGAACTGACTTGACATTCCACAATTCCTCCAAGAGCACAGCAACTGCTCATCCAGCAAGTCACAAAAAAGCCCAGGACAACATCAAAGCACCTGCATGCCTCTCTTACGTAAATAATGGTCACTGTTCATGACTCCACTATCAGAAAGACACTGGGAAAATGGCATCCATAGAAGTGTGGTGAGGTGAAAACCATTGCTAACCCAGAAGAACATTAAGGGTTGTATGAATTTAGCCAAAACACACCTTGATGATCCTCAAACCTTTTGATGGAATGTTCTGTGGACTGATGAGTCAAAAGTGGAACTGAATGGAAGACAGGGGTCCCGTTACATCTGGCATAAACCAAACACAGAATTCTACAAAAAGAACATCAAACCTACGGTCAGACATGGTGGTGGAAGTGTGATGGTGTGGGGATACTTTGCTGCTTCAGGGCCTGGGCAAATTGCAGTAATTGAGGGATACATGAATTCTGCAGTTGAAACTCAAGCGCAGCTGGATTATGCAGCAGGACAATGATCCAAAGCTAAGGAGTATGTCCTATCCCTAAGACTGATCTCCAGTTATCGGAAGTGAAGGTTGAAATTATTGCTGCTAAAGGTGGCACAACACACACATTGGTGATATGTGTTGGATAAGTTTTTTGTTTTATTTCAATAAAATAATAAAGCACTTGACTGTTGTGTGTTTACTCAGGTTGCCTTTATTTTATGTTTTATTTCATTTGAATATTTAATACTATTTTCTATGAGATATACGCAGAAACAGAAGAAATCAGGATGCATAAATACTTTTTCACAGCACTTTAACACTAACTTGAATGCACATCAAATCAACCAAAATGTTGGCAATATTTATTAATTTGACATCTAAAAATTGCCCATTCAAATCATGATAATAATATAGCTTACCTCAGTGGTCACCAACCTTCTTCCTTGAGATCTACCTTCCTGCAGGTTTCATCTCCAACCAAAATGTAACACAACTGTTTTAGTTGATCAATTACAATTACATGCTTTTGATTTAGTATCTCCTGTCCACATTCAATTTGTTGTTGTCACTCAGTGTAAAAAATAAACAAACTGCATGGTCTGTCCAGTTACTTGCCACAGTAAATATACCGTTTTCACTTCTGCTAATGCGTC
This sequence comes from Ameiurus melas, assembly GCA_012411365.1. Classification (NCBI taxonomy): domain Eukaryota; kingdom Metazoa; phylum Chordata; class Actinopteri; order Siluriformes; family Ictaluridae; genus Ameiurus; species Ameiurus melas. The sequence goes on along the minus strand of CM022753.1, from coordinate 13,790,706 downwards.
ATGCATTCTAGTTAATCATGCCAAAAATATGCTGTGCAGAATCAAGTACTATTTTATATGCTATTTTATACGTTTGCTGTAATTAACATGATCAGTACAATATATTGGCAATTTTCTAGACTTGTATTAGATGTTTATTTGAAGTCTTGCCATCTTCTCAGTTACATATGATCACATTAGTGGTCTTAAATTATCTCTTGCTTTTATGTTATGTGATATGATGGTTGATAATTTTTCCTGACGTAAAAGCAAGTGCTTATGTTTAAAGGCAGTTTTCTAGACTCTGACTCCCAGTGTAAATATTGAAGTCACCAATGGCCCAAAATATACCTTTAGTTCAATCTTTGGTATTGACTTGGTTTTGAACTGCTTTATTAAGGAACACAGGTAGTTACAGAATCTACTAATAAGTGGTCAGTGGAGACACAATCTAAACACTGGGTGTGAACGGCTATCTGTCTCAGCTGTCTATTTCTTATTGGATCACATGAGTATGATGTTGATACCAGACCTAGACACGACCTAAGAAGAAAGAGATGAAGATACGGGTTGAGGAACAGGGAATTGAGAGTTAGAGAATGACAGAGGCAAAATGAGAAAAGGATGAATTAAAGGGAGTGCAAGTGGAAGAAGTAGAAGGTTGAGAGAGCAACAGTGACAGAAGGAGAGGGAATATGATAAATTAGATGGAGAAAGAGAATGAGAAAAATAAAGTAAAAAAACTTGGAGGGGTTAGAAAGGGAAAAGAATAAGGAGTAAAAAAAATTGAAGGAATTTGAAGAAAAAAGAAGAAAGCTTTAGAATACAACTTGGGCTATGTCTCAATTAGCATGTTGTTAATTAATGCTGTGCATTTGCTATCACTAAACAGATGACAATTTTGGTGTCAAACATTTCGAATCAGACAAATGTATTCAAAACAATCACTATCCAAGGCTTCTAACTGGATGCTAACATAGGCAGAAAGATTTACAATATGCAATACGTATGTGTGTGTGTGTGTGTGTGTGTGTGTGTGTGTGTGTGTGTGTGTGTTTCTGTGTGAGTTACCAGCAGAGACAAAGAAGATTCCGGCACTGAGGATGACATTGTGTTTGCTCCTGTAAAACTCGCTCGCTGCTACACACAATCCGCCCATAAACAACAAACCCACACTCATGATTGGAAACACACTGGAGGCTCTGAGTGCACCTGAGAATGCACACACACACACACACACACACACACACACACACACACACACACACACACACACACACACACACACACACACACACACACACACACAGAATGAGACTATGAGTCCATCCATCTAAATCTGCATTAAACAGTAGGATAGAACATTTTATTACAATGTGCAATACTCAAATGTGTTATACTCCCATCTTACCAGACAGAATTTATTATTATCATTACTGTTATTATTATTATTATTGTTATAATAATAAAATAATTATTATTATTATTATTATTATTGATAATAATAATAATAATAATAATAATAATAATAATAATAATAATAATGACTGAGAATGTACCACCACCTGCAAATTGGAGCAACTGCTTCAGTGATAGGAGGAGAAAAGCCAATGTATGGAGAGTCCATACTATATATAGTATGCAATATTGCAAGTTTTCACTAGGGAGACATCAGTGCAGCACTTCGGCAGTGTACATCTACAGTGAGGAAAAAAAGTATTTGATCCCTGCTAATTTTGTACATTTGCCCACTGACAAAGAAATGATCAGTCTATAATTTTAATGGTAGGTTTATTTGAACAGTGAGGGACAGAATAACAACAAAAAAATCCAGAAAAACGCATGTCAAAAATGTTATAAATTGATTTGCATTTTAATGAGGGAAATAAGTATTTGACCCCTCTGCAAACCATGACTTAGTACTTGGTTGCAAAACCCTTGTTGGCAATCACAGAGGTAAGACGTTTCTTGTAGTTGGCCACCAGGTTTGCACACATCTCAGGTGGGATATTGTCCCACTCCTCTTTGCAGATCTTCTCCAAGTCATTAAGGTTTCGAGGCTGACGTTTGTCAACTCGAACCTTCAGCTCCCTTCACAGATTTTCTATGGGATTAAGGTCTGGAGACTGGCTAGGCCACTCCAGGACCTTAGTGTGCTTCTTTTTGAGCCACTCCTTTTGTTGCCTTGCCCGTGTCTTTTGGGTCATTGTCATGCTAGAATACCCATCCACGACCCATTTTCAATGGCCTGGCTGAGGGAAGGAGGTTCTCACCCAAGATTAATTATAGACTGATCATTTCTTTGTCAGTGGGCAAACGTACAAAATCAGCAGGGGATCAAATACTCCATGTTTGACGGTGGGGATGGTGTTTTTGGGGTCATAGGCAGCATTCCTCCTCCTCCAAACACGGCGAGTTGAGTTGATGACAAAGAGCTCCATTTTGGTCTCATCTGACCACAACACTTTCACCCCGTTTGTCCTCTGAATCATTCAGATGTTCATTGGCAAACTTCAGACAGGCATTTATATGTGCTTTCTTTAGCAGGGGGACCTTGCGGGCGCTGCAGGATTTCAGTCCTTCACGGCGTAGTGTGTTACCAATTGTTTTCTTGGTGACTATGGTCCCAGCTACCTTGAGATCATTGACAAGATCCTCCCGTGTAGTTCTGGGCTGATTCCTCACTGTTCTCATGATCATTGCAACTCCACGAGGTGAGATCTTGCATGGAGCCCCAGACTGAGGGAGATTGACAGTTCTTTTGTGTTTCTTCCATTTGCGAATAATCGTATCAACTGTTGTCACCTTCTCACCAGGCTGCTTGGCAATGGTCTTGTAGCCCATTCCAGACTTGTGTAGGTCTACAATCTTGTCCCTGACATCCTTGGAGAGCTCTTTGGTCTTGGCCATGGTGGAGAGTTTGGAATCTGATTGATTGATTGCTTCTGTGGACAGGTGTCTTTTATACAGGTAACTCCCTTTAAGAGTGTGCTCCTAATCTCAGCTCGTTACCTGTATAAAAGACACTAGGGAGCCAGAAATCTTTCTGATTGAGAGGGGGTCAAATACTTATTTCCCTCATTAAAATGCAAATCAATTTATTGTTATTTACTGTCTCTCACTGTTCAAATAAACCTACAATTAAAATTATAGACTGATCATTTCTTTGTCAGTGGTACAAAATCAGCAGGGGATCAAATACTTCTTTCCCTCACTGTAGGTGTAGGGCTTCTTCTTGGGAAACCTCTAGTAACACAATGCAAACATCAACATCAGGACTGCAACACAGGTATGGGTGAGCCCACATCCCCCATAAATCTTGTTGATTTATAAAATCTTGTTGGATTTATAAAATTTTGTTGATAAGAAAAGGAGACATCAGTGTGGTCGGAACACCCACTCCAAAAGGAAGAGCTGTGAATGAACGGTAATCCAAGCTAAGAATAGCAGTCTCAGCAGTTAACAGTGTGTGGTATGTAGAGTAAGCATCAACTTGACGACGTTTAGCAGCCAGTTAATTAGCAGAACCCATCAGAATGTGAAACAATTAAAGGGAAAAAACAACAGGGAAGATGATACAATGGTTTGAACATGACTGTTGTTGTCCCTTTCACATGACAAGGAATCACCGAAGACCATTCAAGGTAAATAAGATAAAGCAAAATGAAAGGAGAAAAAAAAACTTAGTGATAGAATACAGTGAATAATATTTGAGTAATGTGGTCACTAATACTATGGAGAAAGGTGTTCAACTCCTTTTAGCCTGTACAGTGGTGCTTGAAAGTTTGTGAACAATTTGGAGTTTTCTATATATCTGCATAAATATAACCTCAAACATCATCAGATTTATAAGTCCTAAAAATAGATAAAGAGAACCTAATTAAACAAATGAGACAAAAATATTATACTTGGTCATTTATTTATTGAGGAAAAAATATCCAATATCTGTGAGTGGCAAAAGGTGAAATTAGAGTCAGGTGATTTGAGTCAATGGGATGGCAATCAGGTGTGAGTGAGTGCCCTGTTTTGTTTAAAGAACAGGGATCTATCAAAGTCTGATCTTCCCAGCACATGTTTTTGGAAGTGTATCATGACATGAACAAAGGAGCTTTCTGAGGACTTCAGAAAAAGAGATGTTGAAGCTCATCAGGCTGGAAAAGGTTACAAAACCTTCTCTAAACAGTTTGGACTCCACAAACCCATAATCAGATACATTGTATATAAAAATGGAGCAAATTGAGGACCGTTGTTACCCTCCCCAGAAGCGGTCGATCAAAAAAGATAATTCCAAGAGCAAGTTATGTAATAGGTCAAATGTGAGGTCAAAAAGGAGCCCAGGGTAACTAAAGGCCACACTCACATTGGTTAATGTTAATGTTCATTAGTCCACCACCAGGAGAACCCTTAACAACAATTGTGTGCATGGCAAGGTTGCAAGGAGAAAACCACTGTTCTCCAAAAAGAACACTTCTGTCTGTCTGTTTGCTAAAGATCACATGGACATGCCAGAAGGCTATTGGAAATATGTTTTGTGGACAAATGAGACCAAAATAGAACTTTTGGTTTAAATGAGATGAACCTTATCCCATCTGTGAAAATGGTGGTGGCAGTATCATGGTTTGGTCCTTATTTGCTGCATGTGGGCCTGGACGGCTTGCCATCATTTGCTGCATGTGGGCCTGGACAGCTTGCCACGGCATGCCATCAAAAAAAATTCTGAATTATACAACAAATTCTAAAGGAAAATGTCAGGAGATCTGTCTATGAACTGAATCTCAAGAGAATGTGGGTCATGACAAGGACCAACAGCCAAGACAACGACTCCAAGCACACATGTCGTTCTACCAAAGAATGGTTAAAGAAGACTAAGGTTAATGTTTTGGAATGGCCAAGTCAATGTCCTGACTTTAATCCAATAGAAATGTTGTGGAAGGACCTGAAGCAAGCAGTTCATGTGAGGAAACCCACCAACATCCCAGACTTGAAGCTGTTCTGTACTGAGGAACGGGATAAAATTCATCCAAGTCGATGTGCAGGACTGATCAACAGTTACTGGAAATGTTTAGTTGCAGTTATTGCTACACAAGGGGGTCGCATCAGATACTGAAAGCAAAGGTTCACATACTTTTGCCATTCACAGATTTGTAATATTGCATCATTTTCCTCAATAAATAAATAACGAAGTATAATATTTTTGTCTCGTTTGTTTATTAGGCTCTCTTTATCTACTTTTAGGACTTTTCTAGCACCACTGTAGAAGTGAATGTATGGAATACAAAAAAATCAGTGCAGAGCACGCATGGGATAAAAACTGACAAGGTTTGCAAGTGGTACTAAGCCCAGTAGCATTTTAAAATAATGCTTGTAATATCGGAAAAGAGAAACTTTGGAGGACAGGACATCTGTAGCTCCAACAACAGTCTAAACAAATAGGTCTATATTGTGATTGTGTAGTCAGACGTGCGTGCAGACGTGAAGGTAATAGGGAATGATTGTAGTATGGCAATGGTTTTTGTTGTGAATATGGCATCACATGTGACATTGGAATATCATGACATGCTTGCACAGGTGCAACTGGTAGTTAAGGAAATATCATAAATTACTGTATAAATATTATACAGATCAAAAATGTTTCAGTGGTTGTGTACATTCGTACACATTAGCAGCCGACACTTGATACTGACTCCTCTACACACACACACACACTCACATAGAGCTATCCATTCATCATCATCTTCAAAGGAGTCAGCAAACTGCAGTGACAGAACTCATTCATCTATTAACGCTCAGGGGAAGAACAAACACTCGTCCATCATCCAGTTCTGCTTTTGTTTTTGAAGAATGGATCAGTCACAGCGTTTAATTACAGAGGAAGAGGAACACGCTTGTTGAGGTCTGACAGAGAATTTTATTCAAAAACTGTCAACATAGTTTCAAATATTGAAAAAATTTTGATACTACAGAGCTGTCAATAAAAAGCATCAACCAAATATAAACCTCAACATTTATTCTTAAACCCCAAGTTGTTTATTATTATGTGCTACTATTTATCCATCCATCCATCCATCCATACATCTTCTACCACTTACTCCTTCTTCAGGGTAACGGGGGAATCTGGAGCCTATCCCAGGGAGCATTGGGCACAAGCCAGGGTACACCCTGGACAGGGTGCTAGTCCATCGCAGGGGTGCTACTATTTATATTTATTATTAAGTGTTATTAAATGCTATTATTAAGTGCTGACACTAATGACATTTTCTTGTTTATTTAATGTAATTGCTGTTAGCAAAGCAAAGATTTAATAAATATAATATAATAGTTCAGCTATACATTACTATACATTACATTATACATTACTTAACAAATTTTGAATTGAGTGCATTTGGGCCCACCGTACAGATACATATTTACTTAAAAAGAAGACAGCTGTGATGTCAGTCTGCTGTTTGCAGTCTGTTGTCTAATTTCCATTTTTGTTCTTTTTATGGTTACCTCTAATTTAACTGACAGTATGATAGTTAGTAATAGTACCCCTTGTTTATTTGTTTGTTTTGTCAGATCATATGCTATTACTGAATGCCAAATAATGTCAAGATTTATTTCTAACATGCCTCCATAATTTCTGATATCTTCTTTGCTATCTATACTGTACAACACTGACAATTTTGATTGCTCTAGTCTAAATTAACCATTAGACCAATCTAGCACCTGGACTTGTACACACACCTCTCATTATCATATAAGCAATGAGATTAGTTTCAAGGTGGAGGCTTGACTTTTATCAGACTTTTTGTCCAGCTCATCCCATAGCTGCTTGATCGGATTGAGGTCTGAGGAAATTGGAGGCCAAGTCACCTTGACCTCAGGTTTTTTGCAGTGTAGCAGGGTGCATTATCCTGCTGAAAGAGGCCACCAGCATTAGGGCATACCCCTGCCATGAACAGGTGTACTTGGCTGGCAACAATATCTAGGTAAATGATATGTGCCAAAGGTTTCCCAACAGAACATTGGCCAGAGAATCACACTGCCTCTGCTGGCTTGACTTCTTCCCATAGTGCATCCTGGTGCCATCTCTTCCACAGGATGCAAACACACATGGCCATCCACAAGAAAACATGACTCTTCAGACCAGGCCACCTTCTTCCATTGCTCAATGGTCCTGTTCTGATGCTCACATGTCCATTGAAGGCACTTTCAGCGGTTGTCAGGGATCAGCATTGGCACGCCTACTGGTTTATGGCTACGCTGCCCCATACACAGCAAGCTGCAATGTACTATGTGTTCTGACACCTTTACATCATAGCCAGCTTTAACATTTTCAGCAAATTGTCCTACAGTAGCTCTTCTGTGGGATTTGACCAGATGGGATATCCTTCACTATGCAGATCAGTGAGCCTTGGGCGCCCATGTCGCCAGTTCAGCGGTTGTCCTTCCTTGGACCAGGTACTAGGTGGGTACATACTAACGGCATACCGGGAACACCCCATTTACATTTATGGTAATATTATAAATGATATTTAATCATTTGGACATTTTCATCCAAAGCAGTTTACAGTTGAGACAGGATAGGCAGTAGTCATTAAGGACCTTGCACAAGGCTCAGCAGTGGCAGCTTGTGGATGCTAGTCCATGGGTTGCTAGTCCATAGGATGCTAGTCCCTGGATGTATGTAACTTAGCATAAAACTGGTTTGTCAGATTCAGAGGTTGCCTTCTTGCTTCATGTTCAAACAGAATACAACATATACACTCCCATGAACAGGATGAAACCTACATGGTGCACAGGACCAAATCTGTGTGTGACTTGTTCAATGAGTATGATGGAACACTATGCTGCGACACTTTGATTGGCCTGCAAAGTCAGTGGACATCAGTCCCATAGAACATTTTTGGGTTTATTTGGAACACCAAAATAGGCACATGTGTGATTTCTTTCTTAATACATGCCTTAATAACATCACCAGTCCAGTTAGGTAATTATATCTGTACATTTTTGTCCACTCTTCCACTAACTGTGTGCAAGTCAGCTGGCGTTTCTGAGTGCTTATTTTGATGCTTCACCTGCTGTTCTAAATAGTCCCTTACCTAACTAATAGCTGTCACTTGAGAAGGCACAAATATCCCAATATGACAGCATGAAAAACCATTAAAGGAATACACACAAACTCTTCAATTGTATCATACTGTATCTATCTCTATATCTATATACTATATATCTAATTAGAAAAACTCGTATCATCCAAACATCAAAGTTTTTTTGTAAAATAAAAATGACAAATAATTGATATCTGGACATGATACTGAAAATCACCCCATTGACCTAATGCTGTTTGCTCTGTGGAATACTTTTGTCTGTTTTATGTCTTACAGTGTGTCGTACAGTGTCAGACACCAAATAAACAAGTTTGTTTGAAAATACTCAAGAACTTTACAAAAGTGTGTAATGAATTAAACAGCAAGTTATTTTAATAAAATTCAGATAAGGGTAATAATAATAAATAATGTAAAATACTGGCTACATTATTCATCCCGTACAGGATTTTGCAGCATTTTTTTTGTCATTGTTGCTTGATTTTGCTGCAGCTTTTTTCAAAATTTGCGATGCAATTTGTGGACGTTTTTTGTGCTTTTTTTTAATAAAGTTTTTTTAATTGCTGAGATTGTTTTGCACAGGCTTTCGCACTAATTTATGTTCATAAATAAGACCTTTTAGCAGCACTCATGTTCAACGCACGTGAATTGAAGAGGGCTTTGACTGAATGCATGTTGTGATGATGTCACATGACACTTCTTGGCCCAATCTGTAATTTAAAAAAAAAATTCAAGCTGGAGGGACTGATTATTTGTATTGTTGTGCTTAAGGTAACCTATGTTAGGTGTCCCCATGTCCTCTGTCTTTAGCTGTTTGGGAATTTATACAAATCACTAACTAACCCAAACCACTATGTCTCTTAGGTTTAACTAGAGTCACTTGTTGGCATGATAAAGGCTTTTCTCTTCAAACACTAGCTTTTGGGACAGAGCATTTTAAATTCTGTACATTAAATGTCTTTGAAAAATGTGTCTCATGCAATCTGGCTGTCTGTGTGAGTGGATACGCACAGACAGACAGACAAACAGACAGAGAGAGAGAGAGAGAGAGAGAGAGAGAGAGAATACTCACGCAGTAAATACTCAGCTGTGTCCTGTTTATAATCAGCATCCTCAGGAAAGTGATCAATCTTCTTACACACACCTCGGAATGTCCCTACAGAGAAACACAAAGGGAGAGATTGAAAAAAAGATAGAAAAAAAGAGAAGGAATGGCAGAGAAAGGGGAGTCAGATATATAGAAAAGAGACAGAGTGAGACAGATACCCAGTGAGACAGATGCAGTGTGCATATTTAATATTTTATATCTTTAAGTTTCAAACATTTGTTTTCACTTTGTGTTATTAATATGGATGGTCACACTGAGTGCTCTGTGTGTGTGTGTGTGTGTGTGTGTGTGTGCTGCTGCTGCACGCTCAAGATGACAAATGAACAAAAATAACATGGCTGCCCTCAGGCAGAGTATACACACACACACACACACACACACACACACACACACACAGGTTTAGTTTCCCTGAAGTGCACCGTGTCTACTAATTAGTACACTATGTGTACTAATAGTATAAACGCGTCACATAGCAGCAACACGCTTTACACTGATCATCACACACTTTTCGGCATAATGATCCAACTGATCAATCAGAAAATAAGAAATAATGCACGTTCAAATCAATCAAGGTCCCAGTAAGGTGAAAGACTATTACATACCAGATATGGAATCCTTTATAGGCCCCAAAAGTCAGTCTGATTTCAACTGTGTTCCTTAAAAATTGTGTCTCACTACAATAAGAAACAGTGCTGTGACAATGTATTTGCCCCATCCTGATTTCTTTTGTTTTTGTGTATATCTCATACTAAATAGTTTCAGAAATTAAAAGAAAATCTAAGATAAACCAAAGGCAACCTGTGTAAACACAAAATACCGTTTTTAAATTATAATGTTATTTATTGAACCAAAAATGATCTAGAAGGAACTGGGCCTGTATGAAAATGTATTTACCCCCATAGTTACTAATTCCCCAAATCTATGAAACTGCATTCCCCTTGGGCCTTGGGCGCTGGGGCGCATGCGCAGGCTGCTTCCGGGGTGACGTCATGTCTTCGTCCCGTCTCGTCATGTGTCACGTGTATTGTTGAATTGCCCGCAGCTGTTAGCGGTTGCAGGGGCTAAGGACTATGTGTACATATACCGTGAGCCGTGCTTCACATGGTGCGGTTGAATGAATCTATCTATATATATACACTGTATTTTTTAAATGTAGATAGCGTTTATAGAGTATCCTTGTTTCTTGCCATGTTTAGCGCCGATAGAGCGTTCTTGTTTCATGCTATGTTCTAGTCTTAGACTTAGCCTTAGCAAGAGCCTTAGCCTTAGCTTTAGCTTTAGCCTTATGGTTCTGTTTCACCACCTTGTAAATAAAACTTACCGTTCTACTGCGATTGCATCCTGCCTGCTTCCTTCACGTCATGGACCGTGGCAGATTCAACCGCCGGTAAATGGATGCAGCACAAGAACGGAGAGCAAGCCGAACCCGAAGGTCCACGCCAAGTATCCCCGCCTTGGATTCGATGCAATTCGCACAGAGGACTTTCGAGGACATGCCGGATTGGTATGATGGCTTCTTTGGATACCCGGATTATTTTGTGGTGGACTGTCAGTACTCAGTACTTCGGAGAACCAGGGCAGAACTACGACCTGGATAAAGTGCTGAGTTAATTGGGCAACTAGTGCTGAGCCCCCATTCCACGTGCACTGTGAGCGGGTGAGACATCGAGAGGAGATGGACAGGACAGTCACCGCTCATCCAGTGAAGCGTGTGCCACTCATCTCTAATTCTCCAGACCAAGCTAAGTCTCAAGTCCCAGCCACGGCCAAATCTCAAGTCCATGTCCCTGCCATGTCCCAAGTCCATGTCCCTGCCATGTCTCAGGCCCAAGCCACAGCCAAGCCACAGGCCCACGCCACAGCCAAGCCTCAGGCCCACGCCACAGCCAAGAATCAGGCCCAAGCCACAGCCAAGCCTCAGGCCCAAGCCACAGCCAAGCCCGAAGTCACAGCCACGCTTCACGTCCAAGCCACAGCCAAAGCTCACGTCCAAGCCCCAGTCACAGCTCACGTCCAAGCTCCCGCCACAGCTCACGTCCATGCTTCCGCCACAGCTCACGCCACAGCTCACGCCACAGCTCACGTCCAAGCTCCTGCCACAGCTCACATACAAGCTCCCGCCAAAGCTCACGCCACAGCTCACGTCCAAGCTCCGGCACAGCTCACGTCCAAGCTCCCGCCACAACTCCAGCCACAGCTCACGCCACAGCTCCAGCCACAGCTCCAGCCACAGTGCACGCCATGGCTCACGTCCAAGCTCCAGACACATCTCACGCCACAGCTCACATCCAAATTCCAACCAAGGTCAAGCCTCAAGTTCCAACACAGGCCATGCCTCAAGCTCCAGTCCAGGCCATGCCTCCAATCCAAGCCACCCCTCAAGTCCAAGCCGACGCTGAATCCCAAGTCCAAGTTCCGGCCAGAGCCCAAGTCCAGACTCCGGACAGAACTCAAGTCCACGACATCCAAGTCCAAGTCCAGTCTCAAGTCCACGATGTCCAAGTCCAAACCCAGTCTCAAGTCTCGGACTCCCAAGTCCAAGCCAAGGCTCAGGTTCCCGACATCCAAGCCATGTCTCAGGTGCCTGACATCCAAGCCATGTCTCTAGTCCAAGCCATGTTTCAAGTCTTAGCAGTCCAAGCCCAAGTCCTGTCCCAAGTTCCTGACATCTCGTCCAAGCCAGCTGTTCTGGAATCTCCAGTTCAGTTCCTGCTAGCTGGCTCTGCATGGGACATTCAGCCCAGTGGCCCGGTGCCGCCAACAAAGGGGGAGGACTCTTGGCACTCCGGGAGGATGGGGTTCTGTCATGATTCTGCCGTGCAGCAGCGCGCCTTGGGCTCTGGTGCGCATGCGCAGGCTGCTTCTGGGTTGACATCATGTCTTCGTCCCGTCTCGTCACATGTGTTGTTGAATTGCCCGCAGCTGTTAGAGATTGCGGGGGCTAAGGACTATGTGTATATATACCGTGAGCCGTGCTTCACACGGCACAGTTGAATGAATCTATCTATATATACATTGTTTAAACGTAGATAGCGCTTATAGAGTATCCTTGCCATGTTTAGCGCCGATAGAGCGTTCTTGTTTCATGCCATGTTCTAGCCTTAGCCTTAGCTTTAGCTTTAGCCTTATGTTTCTGGTTTCCGTTCTGTTACATTTCACCGTTCTACTGCATCCTGCCTGTTTCCTTCACGTCACGGACCGTGACACAAACCCTGTTCAATCAAATCAACACTTAAATAAAACTTTTTAAACAGCATGAAGTTGGTTAAAAGGTCTTACCCAGTAACACACTATGCAAAAATTTTAAGAAATTCCAGAAATGATGAGGAAGAAGGTGAGTGAAAAACATCAGTCTTGGAAGGGTTACTGAAGGGAATTCTCTTATATCATGTACTCTCTTATATTATGAACTGCTATTAAGACACCTTGGATACGGGGAATACTGGGTTATAGTTTCTGTTTGTGTGTCTCTGTGCTATCAAATACCTATGATGAATGAATCCATTTAATTACCTCTTCTGATAAGCTGATCAACTGTCATCCTTTATTATAGCTGACACATGTTTTTTCTATACCTTACAAAGAGTTATTATCGTAGTATGGCCGTGTGCTGTGTGCTTTGTCTGAATCTGTCTAGCACCTGCACAAGTAGAAACCCGCCCACGCACTGCCGCTTAACTATGTGTATAAAAACTCCTGTTCTGCAATTTGGATGTCTCTGTGAACAGCATGTTTCAGTGTGTGTTCATTTAGACTCTCCAGGCCTGAAAAGCTCTGCGGTCAACCACACATAGCACAGAACTAGAGTTAAGAGAAATAAAAATTCTGTAAGGCTGACGGAGGACTGTAGGACATAATCTGAGATTCCTTATCTCTAACAATCTGGTGTCAGAAGTGGGATACTCCGGACCAGGGTAAGAGTTTTTCTTTCTTCCCTGGTGCGGTGTATGCCAAACCATTGTGGTATAATTTATAAGTGAGTTATTAACTGTCTGTCGATAATCTGCACTCTAGTCTATGATCTTCTGTAACAACATGACTGCCTAACAATTGTGTTTATAAGCTGTAGTATATTAAATAGAGTTTGCGACTGTCTGTGTGGTTTACCTAAGAGTGTTATATTAGTATTGTTGGGTTATTGTGCGTGTTTTTCTAAGCTATGGGAGGGTCTTCGTCCACCCCAGCTCTGCCGTCGCATGGTATGACACCCAGGGACTGTGTGAAAGTTGTGTCAGAATGTACAATATTCCAGTCAGTGGCATGCTCGCCGCAACTCCAAATCATTTCACTCCGTGGCTCCTTTGATTTTATTTGCTCAGAATGATTTATGATGGGGAAGGTGATCTGGATTGGGATTATGAATATATGTCAAAATGTTACATGGAATGGCTTCACCTACTTCCCTTTTGGAATAAACATTATAATTTAAAGGACAAACTACCTAAGGCGTTCCATGTGAATGATAAAACTTCTCGCGCTATGTGTATAAATACTCCTGTTCTGCACTAATAAATTTGGATGTCTCTGTGAACAGCATGTTTCAGTGTGTGTTCCTTTAGACTCTCCAGGCCTGAAATGCTCTGCGGTCACACATAGCTCAGAACTAGAGTTCACAATGCTCACACATAGCACAGAACTAGAGTTAAGAGAAATAAAAAGGCTGTAAGGCTACTGGTAGACTGAAGGACATAATCTGAGATTCCTTATCTCTAACAATCACAAAGGTATTTAAAAGGTTCTGGAACCAAAATTAGAGCCATTATTTCCAAATGGAAAAACTCGGCACAGTAGTGAACCTTGCCAGAACTGACTGACCTTCCACAATTCCTCCAAGAGCACAGCAACTGCTCATCCAGCAAGTCACAAAAAAGCCCAAGACAACATCAAAGGACCTACAGGCCTCTCTTGCATCAGTAAAGGTCACTGTGCATGACTCTACTATCAGAAAGACACTGAGTAAAATGGTGTCCATGGAAGAGTGGCGAGGCGAAAACCACTGCTAGCCCAGAAGAACATTAAGGCTTGTTTGAATTTTGCCAAAACAAACCTTGATGATCCTCAAACCTTTTGGGAGAATGTTCTGTGGATTGATTAGTCAAAAGTGGAACTGTCTGGAAGACAAAGGTCCTGTTACATCTGGCATATACCAAAAACAGAAATCCACAAAAAAAACATCATACATATGGTCAAGCATGGTGGTGGCAGTGTGATGGTATGGGGAAGCTTTGCTGTTTCAGCGTCTGGGCAACTTGCAGTAACTGAGGGAAATATTAATTCTACTCTCTACCAGAAAATCCTAAATGAGAATGTCCGGTCTGCAGTATGTAAGTTGAAACTTACACGCAACTGGATTATTCAGCAAGACAATGATCCAAAGCATAGGAGCAAGTCCTAGTCCTAGAAGTAAATGAAAGACTGATCTCCAGTTATTGGAAGCGTTTGGTAGCAGTTATTGTTGCTAAAGGTGGCACAACCAGATTTTAAGTTTAAGAGGGCAATTAGTTTTTCACATTGCTGATAGATGTTGCATAACATCTACTAATAATACTTCAATACAAAAAATAAATAAAATCTGTATTGTGTCTTTAATCAGGTTGCCTTTGTTTTATGCTGTATTTCATTTGAAGATGTAAAACTATTTAGCATGAAATATACACAGAACAGAAGAAATCAGATCATCAGAAATCATACTTTTTCACAGCAAAATGTCAACATGTCATGCATAGTGACCACCCACTCAGCTCCCAAAGTATCTGGGGTAAGAGACCATGCTTAAAACACTGCAGTGTGGCTCACTGTTTAAAAGCCTGGTTAAATCTATGGAATGTATGCATCAACAAAACTTGAACAATTCAATATAAAACACATGAAAACACAATATGTATACAAAACAAAAGTGCATGTAACAATTACACAACATTAACATACACACAAAACAAATATTCAGAATTAAACAACAACAAATATTCTGAATTAAGGCTTTTCCCTTCTGAAAAAAGGGAACGGTCAATGTCCAGCTGGGTCTATACTTGCATTTAACTGAAATGTGAAAGCTGCCAAGCATATCCTTTCATGCTTTCATGGTGTAGAGTGTGCGTAGCCAAAATGTATGTGCCCACATGCACATTCTATGATTCCAATGTAAGTATCAAATAAAATAATATTTCTTTCTAAAGCTAATTTCTGTAATGTCTATGCAATGCTTTTCTCATCTAACACAATAATGACTTTAAATTATCTTTTGGTTGGTAATTTCTCAGCCAAAATTGATGTGTGATAAAATAGCAATTAATTTGATTAATTAATCAGTATATCATGTAATGAATTCGATTAAAAACTGTAATCAATTGACAGCTCTAATAAATATCCAATTTGAGAATGTGTAATATTGAATAAGGATTATCACTGAGTGAGCATTTGAACCCAATTTACTTCACAATTGAATACATTTAGCAGGTGTGTTGCAACATGGCTGGCCACCGCAAACACAAAAACAAACTTGGGAAGAATAAGTTTACATGTAGATCAAAATAATAAGCATAAGTTTAGAGGTTGATAAGGGATGCAAACACTACTTCTGTTCAAGAAGGACATATGGAGGATATTCTGTTAAGATGGTTTGTTACTTATTAATATTTATTAGTCAAACACATTGCTAGAACAATGCTAACACAAACTACTTGTTCGTCTAGAGACGTTCCGTGCTTTAAGTTTGGAATATGTCCAGAGAAATTCCTGGCGCACTGCTATGGTGCTGAAAACCTGGCAGAGGTAATGGAGGATAGCAACAGTTGCTAAGCAGTGATTTGATTTTAAAATGACATCCCACTATAGATTCTGAAATAGATTAGTACATGACAACATAATGACTCTTTGGTTACTGTTTCTTCTCTCAATCAAATACAAGTGAAAAAGACAAGTACTGAGTGAACACACTACTGACTCTCGTCACAGGGTCATGCAAAATTACAGCAAAATTAAAGTCAAACCTTTTAACCTGAACAGCTTAGAAAGTCCAGTTCTTGGGGGTTACTTTTTTTAGATAAAAGAAATGGTATGGTATGTCAAGTGTTTTGTGAAACAACTGACATATCAAATTATTGTGAAACAAGACCAAGGCTGTCTAAACCACATGCTCTGGGCTCTTTTTTGTAAAAGCCTTCATGCTATTAAGGGCTTTGAGTTTCTAGAAAAGTGCAAATATAAATGAAATGTAACTGTAGCTATTAAAAATGATCCCCTTATTGAGAAAAGTTTAAAAGATTCCTGATTTTTAACATTGGATAGCCTTTTAAGTAAAACTTAAAATAATTCTACAGGCAGACATAATCGGGGTACTCATGGTAGTGCTTATGATTTTTTCTCACAGCAGCATTTTTGTATTCAATTGAATTTTATTTATTTAGAGCTTTTACAATGGACAGCTTTACAGAAATTCAGATGAACTATAGGATTAGATCCCCAGTAGGCAAGCCAGAGGTGAACGTGGAAAAGAAAAACTCCCTGAAATATCATGAGGAAGAAGGGAGCCTGGAACATATACCAGGGGACTTGGCACACAAGGCATGGGACACCTTGGACAGGGTGCCAACCCATTATAGGCCATAATCGCACATACACTCCAGATAATTTGCCAATGGCAATCAGCCTACAATACATGTCTTTGGACTGGGGAAGGAAACATGGAGAACATGCAAGATCCGTGCACAGAGGAGTCAAACCCCCAACCCTGGAGGTGCGAGGCAAGCCTGCTAACTACTAAGCTACTGTGCCCCCTATTCAGTGTTATGTGAACCCCAATTTAGTTTTTACTTGGTTTTCTGGAACATGAAAAAGAAATACCCTTTTCTTTATACATCTTATATTTTTATTAGCAAAGTACAATATTCATGAATGTAAATTCTTAAAGTGAAACCTCTCTTTTTGGTCTTCAAATGTGAGCTTAAAAATTATTTTGAGTCTATTGCACCATCAGAGTACTTAAAAGCAATAAGACCGTTTGCTGTGTACAAAGACTTGGGGATAAATTGGGACTAATATTAGTGTTTATGAACGACTTTATATACAGGACTTTTTATTGATTGATTTATTTGTAAAAACTATCAAGCCTGTACACTATAAAGTTTGTGTTGAAAAGATCTCCAGAACAAGCATTAGGGTCTTTAGGATTGGCAAATTTGTGAACACAAAGGCCAAAATATGTGAATAATAAGGCCATCCTTAAAATCAATAATATTTGTTTAATTCATTCATTTATTCATGTTTAGTAAGTGCTTTATCCTGATCCATAGCGTATCCCTGTAACACTGGCCGTGAGGTGGAACGCAAATGAACTAATATCAGCCGTGTATTTGTAAATAGCGCAAATAGAAAGTCAGTAACATATGAGTTTAAACAAATAATCTAAGATATTATGCCTGACAGGGCAATGTATAAACTGAGGTTAAAACAGAAACATATCAACAGTTTACATTCAAGGAAATTAACTTTATGCAAGATGTTTAAAATTTATGAAAGAAACTTTATTCCTTATATAATCACTATTTCAGACAATTTAATCAGTTCTTTATGTATGCAAAGGTTTGCATACCAATAATAAACTGAATTATTAATAAAGAAAAACAATATTTGATCAAAGGTTTGCATCTCCCTGAATGTAACAGAAATATTCTCTAACACACAAATCCTTTGTGCAAAACTGCCTATAGTAAACTCATATTTTAATGGAGCTTTTGGATCCTTTCAGAGAGAACAGAATAGAATAATAAAAAAACAGAATAAAGCAATAAAATGACTGAAATCACCACTCAGGCTACTCTCAGTAGGGGTGGAATGATACAAACATATTCTGGTGTGATAATGCTCCAACCTAATATGGTGGTTTTCAGTATGTCACGGCTTCTGCTTACGGCTTCTGTTTTCACAGAGATGTAGAAATACACTATGCAAACATTGAAATAAAGGGTTCTCAGTCCTATACAGTGCACTTTATGTTCAATTGGTATTCATCTCCCTACTGCCAATATAAAGGGCATGACTTTAATCAAATGTTTCACACTTTAGTCGTGCAGCATATTTCATTCACCAACAAACATTACTGCAAAAGACCGTGCAAAACAATTTCGTGTATTTGCAATTTCGCCAATTCAAGTAGTTTCCTGTTAAAATAGAAGCACAAAAAACTCTGCAAGTTGCATCGCAAATTTGGAAGAAAGCTGAAGCAAAGTTTATCATTTTTGGCTGCAACAATCACAAAAAACTCAAACAATACTGTATGGACTGGTTTTAGATTATCACAATAAATAATACATACCAATATATTGTCACTGTAGATCTTCAGGATCCCAGTCATCTAGTCTTAACCATATGCTTTGTTAAACTCTTTATCAGGCTTTCAAAAATTGAAAGAAAGAAAAAAAACCCCAAACAAAAACAACCCTTGAAAAAAACAGAATAGTGTGCCTCCTATCCCTGACTGAATTTGTATCTATTAGGAATGTATTCATAAAGGACACAAAATGTGGAAAAAGAGTTTTCTTTCACAAGTACTGATTTTCTCTCATACCCTGTGTTTCTGCTCCTTTCTGTCTTCCCATGTCTCATCTTTCCTTTCTCTGTACTCTCTCAGTCTTCCCCTTACTCTATCCCTGTGGTACCCTAACCACTGTTCCCTTCACTGAACAATCAGGCACTACATAGAACGCTATAATACGGAACAAAATTGATGACTGAAGTAAATGATTTCATACACATTACACGGGATTGCTCATCAGTCATGTAGTGAGTCACATTCCATTGCATCGACAGCATGCTAGAACTCGTTATCCACACAATTATTTGAGCTGTATTTTCAAATGTGCTGAAAATAAACATCCTAACTATAAACTGAACATTCACTATGCCACTATGGAAATGACTTTACATTATACATTTGTAAGAAATCTGAAGGGCTGTTTTCATTTTAGCATGGTGTCTTCCTTAATAATGGTGTATATGAATCAAACTAATAAACAAAACAATGTATTATGGGTATTCATTGAAAGATCACAAAAATAGCACACTATATAGCGAACACGGAGTCATTTTAGACATAACATAACATTCTCTCTCTCTCTCTCTCTCCTCTCTGACACACACTGTTAGTCACACTTCACAGTATGACCCGCTTGCCTTAATTTGCTTTCACATTCTGTATTGGCTTAAAGGGGTTTACCCTTCATGTGTAATAATGTTATTTATACTGCAATGATGTCAGTGCTTCCTTAAAAATGCATGTTCCCTGCATATGGAATGTTGCTTTACTCCTGGAAAGAAAGACCTATGTGTTCAGTGTTTTTATAAGAGCTACAATATATAAAGTATTGCCAAAACATCTAATGTTTTGTCATGCAATAGTAATTCCAGTTGCATGGTATATTTTATATAACAGATTAGATAGATTTCACATGGTCCATTTAAAGTAGAGACCTTCTTGGTAGGGTGCCAAGATTGTACACCAGGTAGTATTACTGCCTCACAGTACTACACATACTAATACTGGGTAGGACCCCTTTACTCAAGGAACAGCCTCAATTCTTTCCACAAGATTTTGAAAACATTCCTATGAGATTGTGGTTCATGTTGTATCACATATTTGCCTCAGATTTGTCAGCTGCATGCTGTGAATCTCCTGTTCAGCCATATCCCAAATGTAAATGTGCTCTATTAGATTCAGATCTAGTGACTGGGGAGGACATTGAAGAAAACAGAATTAATTGTAATGGGCATGGATCCAGTCTGTGCATTTTGACATGGCACATCTTCATGCTAGAAGTAACCATTTTAATATGGTTAAACTGTGGTCATAAAGGGTTGCATGTGGTCAGCAAAAATACTCAGATAGGCTGTGCCATTCAAACAATTCTCAATGCTCAATTCTTATTAAAGGACCCAATGTGTGCTAAGAAAACATTCCGCACACCATTATGCTACCACCACCAGCTTGAATTGTTGATCTATGGAGTCCTGCTGTTGATGTCAAATTCTGACCTTACCATCTGCACATTGCAGCAGAAACTGATCAGATTAATTTACGTTTTTCCAATCTTCAAACTTTCAATGTTTTGGTGTCAATGTTTCACACCCTAGCCCACTCAGATTTTGGTTCCTGGCTAACAGGAAGCGGAACCTGATGTGCTCTTCTTCTGCACATTCTTAGATGACTTTTTGCTCATCATGATTCACCAGTCTGAGCAGTCTCCTCTGACCTCTCTCATCTACATTACTGTTATGCACTGGATGTTTTTCTGCTCACAACTGTGTAGAGGGTGGTTATTTGAGTTATCATAGCCTTCCTGTCAGCTTGAAGCTGTCTCTCCTTTCTCCTTCAACCTCTTTGATTAATGTGTTTCCACTCACCGAACTACTGCTCACTAGTTGGGGTTTTTTGTTTGTTTTTCAGCATTCTATGTAAAATTTTGAGACTCCTAAGTGTTAAAATCCCAGGAGCTTAGCTGTTTCGCCATTCTGATATTTGATATTTGAACTGAACCTCTTGACCTTGCTGCTGCCTCATGATAAGCTAATTATATATTTGCATAAATATGCAGATGTAAGGGGGTTCCTAAAAATTTGGCCAGTGAGTGTATATTACACTAGGTGGTCAATGTTAAAATCTGTTGTGGGTCTATGGGGTGGTCTAGAACATTGTAAGCCTGAATTTTTCTCCCAGTCTGGCTATCATTTGATTTACAGCCAGAACTGTCAGAGCTGCTGTTCTAGAAAATTTATCAACAGTACTGATTCAGATATTCAACAGTGCCGTGGTATAAATGGTACTTATTATAACAGGTGGTCATGATACTTATTAGAACACCCTCCTGTGCCTCACCGAACGATGGCTTCACCCTGACCAGTGTATCGCCACCGAGGTGGCAGAAAACGTGGCCATGGACCGGTTCCTGAGAACTCTGCCACCACCAGAGTGCCAAGCCGTGGGAATACGTCCACCCAGAACCACCAAGGAGCTGCTAACTGTCCTAGAACTCGCCGTGCCACTCTTGGAGTTCGGCCGGGATGGGCAGCTGCCCCATAGCCCGCCTGGAAGGTGGCCGTCACACACGCCCTAACCCACTCTCCTCTGTATTTCAACAGGTGAGCCAACAGGGGAACTTCGGCCGAAAGCAGAAAGAGAACGACTGAAGAATTGCTGTGCCCAAGTGCAGCAGATTGACTGGGTCGACCAAAACCCAGAACAGAGGCTACCCACCTCCTACTTTTTAATCAGGGGAGGCCTGCTATACCACTGAACCCAGCGCAGAGGGGAAAATGTGAACCTCCTGGTAGTCCGCAAGACCCGAACCAAAACACTGTTGTACCTGGCCCATACCCATCCGCTTGGGGGCCACCTATGGGCCTGAAACACCTGGGAAAAGCTGAAGGACCGCTTCAGCTGGCCGGGGATGGACACGGAGGTCCGGGACTTTTGTCAATGGTGCCCTCAGTGTCAGCGTACCGCCCCATCCATCATCAGCATCCCCTTCGAAAGGATCGGCATGGACCTCGTAGGGCCACTCCCCAACTCCGCCCGGGGCCACGAGTACATACTCATCATCGTGGACTACGCCACCGGTACCCCGAGGTGATGCCACTATGCAAAGCCACCTCCCACAACATCGCCAAAGAACTGGTACTCCTGTTCAGTCGTGTGGGGATCCCAAAGGACATTCTGACCGACCAAGGTACGCCTTTTGTGTCCAGGCAATATCTTTTCTGTGTCAGTGAAACACCTCAAGACGTCTGTCTATCACCCGCAAACTGATGGACTGGTCGAGAGATTCAACCAGACGCTAAAACAGATGTTACACCGGGTGGTAGACAAGAAAAGAAGGAACTGGGACCTCCTCCTTCCCTATGTGCTCTTCGCCGTCCGGGAGTGCCCCCAGGCACTCCAAGGGCTTCACCCCCTGCAAGCTCCTCTTCGGACGGTGACCTCAAGGACTGCTAGACGTGGCCCGCGAATCGTGGGAGGAACAACCGTCCCCATTTCGCTCGGTCTACGTGCAGGAGATGCAAGAGAAGATTGACTGGGTAACCCCGATAGTTCAGAAGCTCCCAAATCCCCCAAGTGAACGACCTCATGGATCGACTGGGGAGGGTCTGGTTCATATCCACCCTGGACCTAATGAAAGTCTACTGGCAAGTCGTGCTGGCATCGGATGCGAGACCGAAGACTGCTTTCAGCATGGCCACCGGTCAGTGGCAGTACCAGGTTCTCCGCTTCAGGCTACACAGGGTGCCCTCAACATTCTAGCAGCTGATGGACATTGTCCTGCGACCTCACCGTATATTCACAGCCACCTACCTAGACAACGTAGTCATCCACTCCTCCACTTGGTCGGACCACTTGTTCCACCTAGGCGAGGTTCTGAAGGAACTCCGGAAGGCCTGGCTGACTGCCAACCCCTAGAAATGCCACCTAGGGCTGACCGAAGCAGGACCTGGGCTACCGTATTGGCCGCAATATGCTGAAGCCACAGGCGAAGAAAATCGAGGCAGTGAAGGACTACCCCCGGCCCACATCAAAGAAACAGGTGCGTGCCTTCTTGGGGTTGGTGGGATATTACCGCAGGCTCATGCCTAACTTCTCCTCTGTAATTTACCCACTCTCAGACCTTACGAAGAAGGGCCAGCCGGACCGGGTGAAATGGTCTGTGGAGGCAGAGCAGGCGTTCCAAGCCCTAAAGGTGATAAAGTGGGCCATTGAGGAGCTGCAATACTATCTGACCGGTCGGCACTTCGTCATGGTGACAGACAATGCCCCACTGCAGTGGATGGCCAAGGCACTAATGCTGGGGTAACCCGATGGTTCTTCTCGTCCAGCACCAGGTCTGGACCCACCATGGGAATGCAGATGGCCTCTTGCGACAGGATGTACTGTGGGCCCAACACACACGGAACGTGTTTTAGGCAATTTTGTCGACACGTGCACGTCTGCTAATCGCTGTTATGTTTTTTTTTTGGTTTCAGGCGACTCCGACGCGAGTGACGGCTCCGTCCCCTTGGCTGTAACCACAGACGGCTGAGACCCTCACCACCCGATCGCACTTCAACCCAGACACACACACACACACACAAACACACATGTACCCGCACTCCTCTCACCGACAGTCTTAAATAAATATCCCTCCATGCAGGATTACATGGTTACCAGATACTTTTGGCTACAGAACTAGGAAATACACCAGTGATTCTGACACTGAAACTCTGTATGCATATTACAAATAGAAGCTACAGTTAACTAGCCTCAAGCTTTGTGCTAGCATTACAGTAAAGTGCATTGCAGAATTTTGATACCTGATCAATTGGGCTATTTTAGTTTACCTGTTTTTAAACTTTCAAACACTATAAATACACAGTAAATGTTTTATTATTCACTATCGATTAGTCTTTAACGGTTTCAAATAAGGCTCTGTAGTAAGAGAAAGTTAGTGAAGAAATGCTTCTGTGAGAAAGATATTGTTTCTCTTTATAGTGGCGAACAGGAGACATGTATGCAGCTGCACTTTCAACTAACTGTAGGCAAGACAAAGATGACTGACAAACAGCCATGTTCACAAGCCACCCAGCAGTCAAGACATGAAATGAAGCATTTACGACTATTTTCAAATCTATGCATGGAACAAACTCTGACCTAGAGCAATTGAGATACCTTTTAGTCAGACTTTCATGCTTAATTTGAAATAACACCAATGTTTAGATTTAGGTGGGACCCCAGATGACAACTTTGCAATCTGGATATTCGTCTGACAGGGTTGTGATTAACTGTACCAAAGGCATTTGTAAAGTTGAGCAAATTAAAACCTACATTTATAAAATTACCAGGAGCAGCAGGTCAATACATCCTCATAAAGAATGCAAAGGTCTATGAATATTCATGAATATGTCAATTAAACAGCCGACAAACTGTCATAACAGGGTGGAAAAATCACTGGTTCTGGTGCCTGGGAAAAGCAAATTACATTTTCAGGCTAACTCTACCTACTGACTGCGCATATATGAAGGAGAACTGAATTTGAATTAAACGGAATTTGATTTGCATGTAAACGTAGTCAGTGACTAAACTGAGAAAAAGACAGTACAGTGCAGCACAAATATTTTATTACTCTAATAATGCTAGCAGGGCATGCAGTCACCACACACTTAAATAGATAATCAAACAAATTTGAAGATAGGATGATGGCCATAGCGACCATAGTGGCAAAAATTTGCCCACTTCCGTGTACTTAAGTATTCATTTATTTTCCCTAGTGTTACGGAACGGAGTTGGAGGCGGATGCAGGTGAAGATCAAAACCCTTTATTCAACGTGAACACAAACTCAAAGTAAACACAGTCCTCAATGGCTAACGGGAAACATGGAACGTGGCATGACAATATTATTCTTAGAAACAAGGACAAACCATTGACCGCTACAACTAATACAACTAATAATAACGAGCGCCGTGCTCAGTAACCCAGGTGTTTAAATACAAATCACCATCAACTAGTGACACCTAGTTTGCATTAATGCCCTTAATTAACTCATCATCACTTGCAGTAATATGATGTAACTTACTACTTTTTAGCCTAGTTAATTGGATTTCCAGACAACCAAAACTAGCCCCATGTCCACCCTTGCATGCTACCATAAAAACCACAATATACTCTTAACTAACATTCGGTAAATTAGGAAGCTAGCTCATCAAGCATCTTAAAGCTCTCAGCTACCATAGGCATGTTTCCACTATGGTTCCAGAGCCATCTGAAAAACTGCAGAGAATGACAGACTCTTGAAAGAGTATTCCACATTTCCTGAATAAGTTTGTCCCCATTTTGTTTTTACCTCCAAATGGTCAAGAATTAACAAACTGATGCTATATGTTAACAGGAGGTGTAATAACCAGTAAAACCCAATGTGGAATTAATTAATTCATTTATTTACCTTCAGTAGCACTTTATTCTATTAAGGGTTGCAGAGTATCCAAAGCCTATCCCATCCTCTGGATGGGACTCCAGTCTGTCACAAGACATCATACGTTTTCATGCTCATTCACATTCAGTGACAATTTAGGATAGCCAATTCACCGACTAACTTAAGCTGGGACGATACGCTTATCTCCCGAATCAATAGTATCACGATACTTGGCTGCTGAATTGGTATGTATTGTGATTTTTAATTAGTATTGCGATTCGATATTAAAAATGTATTGTGATTTTTGTTTGCTTTTTTAACACTAGACCATGGGAAAAAGTTGAATCACTTATACAGACTGCATATGATGTATATGATGAGTCATATATAGAAAAAAAAACAATTCATCTCATCTTTCAGTTTTATTTCAGAAGCATCATACAGTAGAAAACGTAGAAAACAATAGAAACAATAGAAAACGGTCATCTCAAAACCCTGGATGTCACTGCATATATATTTAAAAAAAAAAAAAAAAAAAGGGCAACAGATTGAATAAAAAAATACTTTTTGAAATAAAATAAAGTGCTACATTAAGCTCTTCCTGCTAATCAAGTTGTGCCATAGGAAAACAATAAATAATATAAGCCAAAATTACCACAATACCACAATTTAGGCACGGCTCGCTCTGCATTTCCTGGTAATGTGTACAATCCATACTTTGGATTTAAAATATGAAGGTGCAAGTTGTGTCCCCGCAGATCTCTGACCGACTGCCATGTTTTCGCTTTCTCACGTCCACTTGAAAGGCATATGACGTCACTTCATAATCATAGATAACAACAAATACATTTTGCCCTCTGCTGGAATAAAAGCGGTAACTTCTCTCCACCTCGTCTACAGAATATGAATTATATCGATTCTCAAATACAAAAAAAAGATTTAAAAATTGTAAAACTAATAATAAAAACACAGACAGAACATTCAAAAATGGATCAAACCCAGACTCTGGAGAGGTAAGGCGTTGTGAAACACTACCTGCCATGCCACTGTGCCACCCCAGCTCATATTTCTCATATCTGATGCTACATGGTTGTTAATGTTAGTAAGCAGTGTGCGTTTAATGGTGCAGGTGGAGGAGTGCACAGTGAGAACAACACTTCTAATGGCTTGTTGACTCATCGGCTTTCATTAAGCACGGGCTTAACGATCTCCACAGGGCGCGCTTATCTCCCCCACCGCTCATTGCAAAATTAATCCACACATCGCTTATTAAACACTAGCAAGACGAACGCTGTGCTTTACCCGTACGGTAAATCAGCTTCCTGAGGAGCATCATTATAAACATGGCACAAGCTTCTGTCTAACACGACTAGCTGCATGAGCACATATTTACCTCTCAGAGCTGTGAAAGGGTTCACTTTTTAGTTTGACTGTAGTTCCAGTAGTTCCAAACCAGTTTAATTCTATACGTTATCTGTCCAACTCCTTCTCTCTTTCTAGCATTACATTTTACATTTACATTGAAATCAAGACTAAAAAATACTGAGAAAATTAAAAAAAAAAAGATTTTCAGCTTTCATTTCCTGATATTTGGATCTAGATATCTTAAACAATTTAGAACATGGCACCTTTGGTGGCAGACCACTCAAGTTGCAGGTGAGCAAAAGTATTGGAACAGCCTTGAAGTAAATTCAAATAAATATACACACAATGGTTGCATATCCCTTGCTTGCAATAAGTTCATCAAGCCAGCAACCCAGTGAAATCACCAAACTGTTGCATTTTAAAACTTTTTTTTGTTTTTTTAAAGATTATGCCAGAGCTTCCTTCAGTTGTTGTTTGTTATGGGGGTGAGGGATGGGTAGGGGTTCTCCCTTCAGTCTCCTGTTTAGGAGGTGAAACACCTTCCACTTTTCTTCAGGCTCGTCTTGTAGAGGTTGTTGGTGATGTTACTGTCGGTTGTTTTGAGTGTTTTCTTCACAGCTCTCACAATGTTTCTGTCAAAGGCCAAACTTTTCAGTGTCTGGTTGTTAGAACACCAGTGGTTTCTTTCTTATTCAGAACATACCAAATTGTTGTATTAGCTATGCCCAACGCTTGTATAATTCCTCTGATAGACCACTTTTCTCAGCTTCAAAATGGCTTGTTTTTCTCCTATAGACAGCTCTCTGGACATCATGTTGGTTGATCATTTTTAGCAACAAATTCACAGGTGAAAATGGCCAAGTCGATCACCAGACCTTAACCCAACTGAGCATGCATTTCCCCTCCTAACTCCTACTCATCAAAATCCCCCTCTCTAAATGCCGAAACAAACAACTGAAGGAAGCTGTTGTATAAGCTTTAAAAAATTGACAAATAAAAAGCAATAGTTTGGTGATGTCAATGGGTTCAAACCAAGTGTGACATTCTGAGCCAGTAATTGTTTAAACAAATCTAACATGGAACACCTGGGCAACAAGAAAGCCCTGTAAGTACATGTTCCAGTTTTTCTGATCACTTGTTTTTCTGATCACTTGTTGTTTAAGACATTCAGATGTAAATATCAGGAAATGATCTGTTGTCTTATATTCATCATTTGATCTCAAACTCCAATGTCTTCAGTGTATAGCAAAAACAAAAGAATTGGTCTTGCCATTCCAATACTTTCAGAGGGGAGTATAGTTTGTCATACATCATTCTTATTATGACAACAATGAGACCTTGTGATACAGTGTTCAACCATAATAGTCTCATTGTCACACTATTGATAGATACTAGATTTTAGTTTCTGGCTTTTTATTATCACAATTAGCATAACTTAGTATGTTTACTTGGACAGCAATAATCTAATTATTGACCTTATTCTGAATAAGACAATATTGTGATTAAGGTGTTTACATGAGTTTCTTTTAGAATATTCCTTTCAAATTCCCGTTTTACATTTTATAGAACATTGTCCAACGTTAGAACACCACACCGTCCAACCTTCCCTCCAGATTTTCACATATCGACATACAGATCGTCTTCGTTATGGTACCATATACAGTTTTGGGTGTTTTTATTTTTTATTTTATGAAAGCAAGTGCAGTTAATTATTTGTCATGCTATACGTGCAAACAGATGACTGCTTGAAGCCGTGGGCTGTGTCCGAAAGCGCATACTTACCTACTATATAGTAGCTGAAATCTAGTATACAGCAAGTAAGTATCAGCATGTTTACATGAACAACAATAATCTAATCTTAACCCGATTAAGACAATACTCTGATTAAGAAACTACCATGTAAACAGCAATTTTTAATTACCTTAATTTGATTAAAGTCATACTCGAATTAAGACATGTGGAGTATTCCTCTTTTAGTCGCATTATCGATGTGCATTACAGACATGTACACACATTAATCACACTATTAACATCGTGTGAGAATTTTCACCGCATTTTGCAACAGGACACGACCACACACGGCAGTGCTCAACCGTTTGATGGCAAACAAGACAGCACGGCTGCATCTGAAATCGAGAACTTACCTACTGTATAGTAGGTGAAATACATGTATCTCGACTACTATATAGTAGGTAAATACGTGGTTTGGGACGCAGCCCATGGCTTCAAGCAGTCGTCTATTTGCACGTTTAGCATGACAAATAATTAACTGCACTTGAAGCGTTTGGAAATGTTTTTAATAAAAACACCCAAAACTGTATACGGTACCATAACAAAGACGAACTGTACGTCGATACCTGAAATTCTGGAGGGAACGTCAGATGGCATGGCACGGCAACGTAATGGCGTGTGCTGTTACATTATAACATGTAAAACCTGAACATGAAAGGAATATTCTAAAAGCAACTCATGTAAACACCTTAATCACAATATTGTCTTACACGGAATAAGGTCAATAATTAGATTACTGCTGTCCATGTAAACGTAGTAAGTGTGGTTTCGGACACAGCCTTGCTCACTTGTTTGCCGTCAAACGGTTGAGCACCGCCGTGTGTGATTATGTCCTGTCGCAAAATGAGGTGAAATCTCCCACACAACGTTAATAGTGTGATTAAGGTGTGTAATGTCTGTAACACACGTCGATAATACGGCTAAAACGGGAATACTCCACATGCCTTAATTCGATTAGTGTTTACTTCGAGTATGACTTTAGTTGGATTATGGTCATCAGTAATCGCTGTTTACATGCTAGTTTATTAATCAGAGTATTGTCTTAATCAGGTTAATATTGGATTATTGTTGTCCATGTAAATGTACTAAATGTTAATCTCTCTCTCTCCCTCCTATACTCAGTTGTTTATTTAACAACTCTCTTCAGTTGTATAATAAAGACAAGGCTCTGCAGTATGTAAATACAAGGCATATTTACAATATATATTTAGTCATTCACTGGCTTTTCCTTCAAACATTTCACAGTTTTAAAACAAATTTCTGAAATGTTATGTGAATACAGTTATGTGAAGCCGGAGCCATATCACCCTGCAGTTCTTGACTGGTTTCCCACTGACGATAAGCAGGGTTGAGCCTGGCTAGTACCTGAATAGGAGACCTCCTGGGTAAAACTAAGATTGCTATTGGAAGTGGCATCAGTGAGGTCAGTAGGGACTGCTCACCCTGTGGTCTGTGTGGGTCCTAATTCCCCAATATAGTGACACTATACGTAAAAAAAAACAAAAACCCAAACAGTACTGTCTTTCAGATGAGATGTTAAATCGAGGTCCTGATTCTTTGTGGCCATTAAAAAAAGTCACAGACAGAAGCTTAATTTCCATTGAACCATAAAGGCCATAAACCATAAAGGCACTTCTGAATATCTTTGACAGTATGAATAATAAAGTCATAAACCTGCAACTTTGGAGTTCAGTGATTTTACTCATTCACTTACTCACTTTCAGTAACTGACCTCATCCTTCTCAGGGGAATCCAGAGCCTACTCTGGGAATGCTGGACATGAATATACCCTGGATACTCCATCACAGAGCACCATGCGTTCGCACACACACACACACACACACCCCTATAGGCCAGTTTATCTTAGCCACACAGAGAATGATGGGGAGAAAACACACAACTCCACAAACACTATCACCCAAGTTCAGGATAAAACCTGGAACCCTGTAACTGTGAGGTGGCAATGCTACCTGTTGCACCACCGCACTGCCTATCAGTGATTTCATGCATAAAAATTTTGTGTCAAGGCTACCAGAGAGAGTAAATGGGTACAGATTTTTGGTGTCACAAAACAGACTGCGTCAGTCACAAGCTGAATACCAGCATTGTGGGTAAAAAGCCATGTGACTGAAATCAATCTGATGTCTTGAAGACTTTTCCAAGGTGGAAAGCTTACTGACTGTTAAAAACTGCTGAGACTTGAGACTCCCATTCCATTAGTGTTAAATAAGAATCTCTATTACTTCACACATACTTCTTTGTTAAAAAACAACACATTTCTTAAATCCATGTATTATTAGCCTTAGATAATGCATGTATGTGGAGCATCTGCCATAAAGATCCTGTGAATTAGCTGTTACTATGGAAATTATAATAAATTAGAGCAAATGCACTAATATCAATCTATCATGTGAATTACAGCTGGCACTATTGTCCGAGCTGTATTGTTATAGAAAATTAAGCAACACCTTCGGATCAATCAGATTCGAGAATTCAACAGCGCTGTGGTACAAGAGAATCTTAATGATGTACACTGACTTGCAGCACATGTGAGAATAACTGATATTGTAACCATACACGTTACAATATAACATTACCACAAATTGTATTAACATCATTCTATACAGTATGACGGTGTGAAAATTATAAGCCTTTTATAAAGCAACTTTTAGAGATTGTGTGATTTTGATATAATAGAGACCTAAATCTGAAACTAAAATACTAAAGCTAAAGTGAACAACTATTAATGCCTGCATACATTTTTCCCAGACAAAAATGAGAACTGGTCGTGAGCAGTCAGGAAACAAACATAAAGTAAATGGTTATGATTGAATAACTTTCTTTTATTTCTTTAAAATATAGCAAAGTAGTAAGTTTAAAATGGAGAAGAAATAAGTGGTGGGACAAATGATGACTGTAATTAATGATTGGTTGTTGGGAACAGCCAGTAAGTGATTGGTTGTTGGGAAACAATGGTGATCACTGAATGGTGTTTGGAAACATAGGCTTGCACAACTCAATCAGCTTATACACATTAGTAGTGAGTCAACCAAACCTGCTCTCTCAACTTGTACAACCAGCAGCGGTATGACTGGAGTACTTTTAAGGGCAAGTCTGGCCTTTCATGGAAGGACGGTATCATACCACTCAGGATGGTGCCGCTCCCATTTCTTGTATTATAGTACATAGTCTGAGAAAAGGTCTAGTATATTGGTGACAATCCAGAGGCGGCGCCAGGCAGCTGACCAACAAGCTAAACTAATTTTAAATTCTTTGTACTAACATGACACACAGACACAAAATATAAGTCTACACAGTCAGTTCCATTAATTAGTATTTATAAACCCCCAGGACCGTATTCTGAATTTTGGTATAAATTTGCAGACTTTGCTTCAGGTTGTTTCTGTGGAAAAAGCAATAATTACTGGAGACAGTAATATTAATTTTGAAGACCCACTGAGAACAATGTTTGTGCTCATTCAGACTAAGTACTATTCAATCAGAATATAATAGGACCCACTCATTACGGTGGACACACACTTGAATTAATACTGGCACTTGGATTAAATATAGAAAACACAGTAACACTACTCCAGTCTGAAGCAATTTCAAATAACTACCTCATCCATTTAAAATGGGTCTTAGTCATAATACAGTATATGCACTTTGCCAGATTATCACATCATGTTTACAATCAAGTAATATATTTTTTTTAATAAAAAAATATATATATAACCCTTGATTGGTTCACCCTCTGACCCCACAGAACATGATCAGGTGATTAAATGCTTGGAGTCAACGTTATGCTACTCTTAGCAATGTAGTCTAGTTTAAAAATAAAAATAATTTGAGAGAAAATATAGTTAAAACATCATTAGTGATAACTTTTTCATTGGTAAAATTGAGAATATTAGACAGAGTATTAAAGTGAGACATTTTGATAACTAACTATGTAGAAAGCAATATAACCACATCAATAGATCCATTAGAATCTTTTACTCCAATTTAACAGACAGAACTAATTTAAGTAATTTTCTCTTCAATATCATTAACATGTGTACTAGATTCCTTACCTATACATTTCCTCAAAAAGATACCAGAAGCAATCAAACCTCAAAATTAATCAACTCCTCCCTTACCATTGGCTATGTACTTAAATCCATTAAACTAGCCTGATCAAAAAACCTGAGCTTGACCCCTGTCTAATTGTCTAACTAAGAAACCACCCCATTAAAACATTTCATTATCTCTAAGATCCTAGAAAAGGTGGTACCACAGCAGTAACAGTCATACTTGCATAGGATCAACATTCATCAAATCGTTCAGTCAGGATTTAGGCCTCACCACAGTACTGAAAATGCACTGGTTAAAGTGGTAAATGGCCTACTGCTGGCCTCTCATCAGGGCAGTGTCTGCTTGGTTGAGTTATTTGACCTTACTGCAGCTGATGATACCATAGACAAATATATGATTCTATGTAGACTATAAAATTCTGTTGGAGTTGAGGGAATGGCTCAAACACCTTAATCACATTATGAACGTCGTGTGGGATTTTTCACTTCATTTTGCGACAGGACACACACATGGCAATTTTATGTTTTATGGCGAACAAGAGAGTTCAGCCGCGTCCCAAATCGCATTCTTTCCTACTATAGGCCTGTAGTGGGGAAAATACATGTATCTCGGCTTATGTATAGACGGTAACTACGTGATTTGGAACACACCCATGGCTTCAAGCAATTGTGTATTAGCACATATACAGTGGTGTGAAAAAGTGTTTGCCCCCTTCCTCATTTCCTGTTCCTTTGCATGTTTGTCACACTTAAGTGTTTCGGAACATCAAACCAATTTAAACAATAGTCAAGGACAACACAAGTAAACACAAAATGCAATTTGTAAATGAAGGTGTTTATTATTAAAGGTGAAAAAAAATCCAAACCATCATGGCCCTGTGTGAAAAAGTGATTGCCCCCTAAACCTAATAACTGGTTGGGCCACCCTTAGCAGCAACAACTGCAACCAAGCATTTGCGATAACGTGCAATGAGGCTTTTACAGCGTCCTGGAGGAATTTTGCCCCACTCATCTTTGCAGAATTGTCCTAATTCAGTTACATTAGAGGGTTTTCGAGCATGAACGGCCTTTTTAAGGTCATACCACAACATCTCAATAGGATTCAGGTCAGGACTTTGGCTAGGCCACTCCAAAGTCTTCATTTTGTTCTTCTTCAGCCATTCGGTGGTGGACTTGCTGGTGTGTTTAGGATCATTGTCCTGCTGCAGAACCCAAGTTCGTTTCAGCTTGAGTACACGAACAGATGGTCGGACATTCTCCTTCAGGATCTCTTGGTAGACAGCAGAATTCATAGTTCCTTTTATCACGGCAAGTCTTCCAGGTCCTGAAGCAGCAAAACAGCCCCAGACCATCACACTACCACCACCATATTTTACTGTTGGTATAATGTTCTTTTTATGAAATGCAGTGTTCCTTCTACGCCAGATATACTTGGACACACACCTTCCAAAGAGTTCCACTTTTGTCTCATTGGTCCACAGAATGTTGTCCCAAAAGTCTTGGGGATCATCAAGATGTGTTGTGGAGAAATTGAGACGAGCTTTGATGTTCTTTTTGCTCAGCAGTGGTTTTCTCCTTGGAACTCTGCCATGCAGGCCATTTTTGCCCCGTCTTTTCCTGATGGTGGAGGCATGAACGCTGACCTTAACTGAGGCAAGTGAGGCCTGCAGTTCTTTGGACGTTGTTGTGGGGTCTTTTGTGACCTCTTGGATGAGTCGTCGCTGCGCTCTTGGGGTAATTTTGGGCGGCCGGCCACTCCTGGGAAGGTTCACCACTGTTCCATGTCTTCGCCATTTGTGGATAATGGCTCTCACTGTGGTTCGCTGGATTCCCAAAGCTTTGGAAATGGCTTTATAACCCTTTCCAGACTGATAGATCTCAATTACTTTCTTTCTCAATTGTTCCTGAATTTCTTTGGGTCTCGGCATGATGTGTAGCTTTTAAGGATCTTCTGGTGGACCTTACTGTGTCAAGCAGCTCCTATTTAAGTGATGCCTTGATTGTGAACAGGTGTGGCAATAATCAGGCCTGGGTGTGGCTAGAGAAATTGAACTCAGGTGTGGACAACCACAGTTATAGTATGTTTTAACAAGGGGGGCAATCACTTTTTCCACACGGGCCATGATGGTTTGGATTTTTTTTCACCTTTAATAATAAACACCTTCATTTACAAATTGCATTTTGTGTTTACTTGTGTTGTCCTTGACTATTGTTTAAATTGGTTTGATGTTCCGAAACACTTAAGTGTGACAAACATGCAAAGGAACAGGAAATGAGGAAGGGGGCAAACACTTTTTCACACCACTGTAGCATGACAAATAATTAACTGCACTTAAAAGCGTTAGTAAAAAAATTCAATAAAAACACCCAAAACTGTATACGGTCCCAAAACGAAGATGAACTGTATGTTGATACGTGAAATTCTGGAGGGACGTCGTATGGCGTGGCGCGGTGACGTAATGATGCGGGCTGTTAATCTAATTATGTTCTAAAACATGTAAAACGGGAACATGACAGGAGTGTTCTAAAAGTGACTCATGTAAACACCTTAATCACATTATTATCTCAATCAGAGTAAGTTCAATAATTAGATTACTGCTGTCCATGTAAACGTAGTCAATGACTACGTCTCAAACCGCATACTTACAGTCTATATAGTAGCCGATATACATGTATTTTTACCCACTACAGGCCTATAGTAGACAAGTATGCGGTTTGAGACGCAGCCGAACTCTCTTGTTCGCCGTAAAACGACCGTGTGTCATCGTGTCCTGTCGCAAAATGAAAAACTCTCACACAACGTTAATAATGTGATTATGGTGTTTACATGTCCGCAATCCAAGTACATAATTCGTCTAAAACAGGAGGACTCCACCTGTCTTAATTCGATTATTGCTTACTTCGCGTATGACCTTAATTAGACTAAGGTAAGTAAAAATTGCTCTTTACATGGTAGTCTCTTAATTAGATTATGGTCTTAATCGGGTTAAGAGTGGATTATTGTTGTCCATGTAAACGCAGTGATTGTGCGAGGACAGCAAGATGCCACGACTGTAAACAAGGAGGGCTGAAGTCTCTAAATAAGACAGCAGCGTGTTTTGTGTTTTGTGTGTGGAGAACAGATTACAGGCAGTAGAAGCAAACAAGGCCAAAATGGATCAGGTAAACATCAATTCAATTATCACTCAAGATGTTACTTATATGGACATTAAAAGTGCACCAACCACAGGAAATTGGGGCAAGCTTTTCAAGGGAAAATATATGGGCATAATGTTTGCGCTTGTCCATTTCTCATTTTCATTGTAATTCCCTGCCAGGTTTTTGAAAGGCTGTCTCCACTCTGACCCTGCTAGACTAACTAGCATTCTTTTGGCTTAGCTTAATATAAGAATGGCTGCAATTAACTGGCAATCAAACACAAATAGGAATTTTAATCAGCTTTGAGACAGCTAATTTCCATTGTTCAGTTGGAGTTGCAGTACTTTCCACCATGTTTCTCACACTGTCATGGTTAACAGAATTATAGTATTGCCTTCAATAAATAACTACAAATGCCACTTCACACTTGTCCACTTGTCTTCATATCTGTTGGCTGTTGGTTTCCAAATGAGACATCTTTATCCCATGATGCATTTCTATTGAGGCTAATGCCAAATGGAAGGGGCCATGTTAACAGTATTGTGTTAAGTTTTGCTTAACTGTTTAACAAATAGCGTTAACCCATTTTCCACTAGCTGTATTCTGAGCATGGTTAATTCACTTTCCTTATTTTCCAGAAAACATAGTGTAAATGAGTGTAGACCTGCTGGATGAAATGAGTGAATGTGTTTAGCTACTGTAGTATATAAAATGGCTTGAATAAATGATAAGTATTCATTATTCATCCAATCCTGCAGTTTAAAACAGTGACTGAATAAAACACTTATGTTACATTATATATAAAACAGACTTTCAGCAATATCTTACAAAGAAGAGACAAGATTTTCCCATTACTATGGCCACACACACACACACACACACACACACACATTCCCACACATGCATACACTACACTCTATACTCGCTTAGAGTTTGTATAATGTGATTGTGGAGTGTGTGAGTTTATATGTGTCGTTCCCAAGAGGAGGCAGCATTGATGTCCATTTATTTATTTATAATTATATTATATTTATAATTACAAAAGTGCATTTATATGAAGAAAACAAATAGCTAAAAGTTTTCCTTCTGGTTAATGAGGTTAAGTATGGCATTAGATTTACAACCTCAATTCCAAAAAAGTAGGGACAGTATGGAAAATGACATAAAAATTAACAAAAAGAGTAATCTTAAAATTCAGTTCACCCCGTACTATATTGAAAACACATTATTAACACATTATTTGATGTTTTACTTTGTGAATTTTACTTATTTGTGAAAATATACACTCACTTCAAATCTGATGACTGCAACATACTCCAGAAAAGTTGGCGCAGTCAACTGTTTACCACTGTGTAATATCATCTTTTCTTTTAATAACACTTATTAAGCGTTTGGCCGCTGAGTGAAGACACCATTTAGTTAAGTTTAGAAGTTTAATTTCCCCCCATATATCCATTATGCTTTTCTTCAGCCGCGCAACTGTACGGGGCCTTCATTGCCTTATTTTGTGCTTCATAATGCACCACATATTCTCAATCAGAGACAGGTCAGGTGTGCAGGCAAGCCATTCTAGCACCCGCACTCTCTGCTTACGCAACCATGCGCTTGTAATCCGGGCAGAATGTGGTTTGGCGTTGTCCTGCTCTAGATGACAGCATATGTTGCTCCAAAATGTGTACATATCTTTCTGCATTAATGGTGCCCTCACAAATGTGCAAGTTACCCATGCCATGGGCACTGACACCTGACACTAATAACAGCTTGGATGGTCCCTTTCTTCTTTGGCCTGGAGAACATGATGGCTGTTTTGTCCAAAAATTATTAGAAAATTTGAAAGATGAGACTGAGGCAAGAGAAGTCGACGGTGCTTATGGACAGTGTTGATGTATGACTTCTGCTTTGCATAGTAAAGCTTTAACTTGCATCTGTGGATGCAGCGGCGAATGGTGTTGACTTACAAAGGTTTATCAAATTATTCTGAGCCCATGTCAGGATATCCATTACAGCCTCATAACGTTTTTTATGACGGTGACGTCTGAGGGATCGGAGATCACGCGCATTCAGAAGTGGTTTTCGACCTTTATACACCAAGATTTGACAGGATTCCTTGAATCCTTTAATTATATTGTGCAGTGTAGAAGGTGAAATGACCAAAATCCTACCGATTTGTCTTTGGGGAATGTTCTCAATCGGCAGATCGGCGAGCCTCGACCAGTCCTTGGTCTTTTTTTTGAAGGCTTCTTATATACTATGATTAGATGAGTCCTTCACCTGTTTCACGTTACCTTCTTATTTCAACTTGTCACATTGCTATTAGTCCTAAATTGCCTCTGTCTCAACTTTTTTGGAACGTGTTGTATGCATCAATTTCAAAATAAACGTTTATCTTCAAAAAACTATGCAGTTGATTAAGTAAACCATCAAACAGCTTGTCTTTATATATTTTTTGCTTGTTTGTTTGTTTAAATACAAGTTAAAGCACATTTACAAATCACTCCTCTTTGCTTTTATTACCATTTTCCATACTGTCCCAACTTTTTCTGAATTGGGGTTGTAGGAACTGCTTTAATTATTATGTCAGTGTAATATCCTTACAAAGATAGTAAGACAAACGTGTGTGTGTGTGTGTGTGTGTGTGTGTGAGTATGTGTACAAATTCAGGTTTTTCTAGTGACCAACAGCAAGTATAACTGAATGAATCATCAGAATGAATGCCCTATTTGGTTGGAATTACATTTACACAGAAACCTGAAGTAATTAAAAATGGAATAAATCTGTGATTTTATTTCCATCCAGATTGGCCATATCTGTGTTTTCACACAGACAAAATTAGTTACTCTGCAGTCAAATGATAATTTTAGTCCCCTCTGGATAGACACACTGGCAATTTTGCCAGCAGATGTTGCCTTATACATAGGGAAAAAAAACTTTTTGACTACTGAAATTTGTCATACTTAGTTGCCTAGGGTGTGTATCCACTTCCTTTCTCCTTCCTTCCACAACTTACTTGATATGGATTGTATAACTTTGTCTACACACTGCCTGCATTGGAAGCCCATCAGGAGCCTATACAAACTGAGAGCCTATAAAATAAATCAGAAGATTGTGATCCTAAGGTTGATTAAAGGGGTCATTATGTCAGCAACATGTATAAAGCCATTTTATATTCACATAAATCACAATTGCAGGCAATGCTTAGTTTTCAAGAAATAAATAAATGGACAGTTTTACTGTATTATAATGTTAGATGTTACATGATCATATAATGATGTGTGACACAATCCCAGTTCATAGACTAAAACAACCTAGCAAAAACTAGTCCCTTCTACATTAATTTAATTGCCAATCAGACATAAGGGTTTTTATCTCAGAGGAGACAAAAAGGTAATTACAGATGTCACCCAATGAAACTAATCCTGTCTAGATAGGGCTTCTGTTTGTGTGTGTATGTGTGTGTGTGTGTGTGTGTGTGTGTGCTTATTGGAGACCACAAGGTTAGGAATATCTGACAGTTTTGATCTTGTGGGAAAACATATGTAATATGTAAACATATGCATATATAAGTCCAGAATTGGAAAGACATGTGTTTCAGTGACCCTAAGGCTCCTGCTGTCTGTTATATCAGCCCCAGGCTTTGTAAAGGCAGGAACTTAGAATAGATGGAGACTCTAATATCTCTTGAGTTGCATGTTGTCTCGTGATTTGACTCAGACTGAAGACCTGGATAAAACAAATGAACAAATAAATAAATAAATTAGGACTGGTAAAATAAAACAGTGATGAACAAATCTGTTCTTCTCTAACTTCCATTGTGACTTTGTCAGTCAGTTCAGTGACTGTCATGAGCAGTAATTAATTGAAGTTTACTTCAACTTAGGTTACTTACCCTAAGTATTTATTATCCTAATATAGTGTGATAAGTATGTAGATGTGCCGTGATAGAAATAATATGCAATTAACATACATTTCTTGAAGCCCAATAAAATTATGACCTATAACAAATACATGTTGCCAACTTTATATATACTGTAATGTTTATCTGTTATTTTTTTCTTTGTGCTAGTGTTTAGTAATTATATTATTAGTATTTATATTCTTGCTAAATTTTGTATTCTATTTTAAACAATAGAAAATAACTATCATATTTTAATCCACAAGTTCCCAACCTCTCAAGTCTCAACTTAGAGACTTGAAAGTTGACTTGGATGTTAGCTCTGAGACTTGATTCTGACTTCCAGCCCAGAGATTTGAGATCTGACTCGGATGTCAACTCAGAAACTTCATTTGTGCTTGCCGCTCAGAGACTTGAGACTTTACTCAAGCCGATTAGAGAATTGACTCGAATGTCAGCTCAGACACTTGAGACTTGCAGCTTAGAAAGTTGAGACTTGCAACTCAGATATGTGTGACTTGACTTGAAAATCAGCTCAGAGCCTTGAGACCTGAGTCGAACTTGCAGATCAGAGTCTTCAGACTTTCATTTGCATACCCTGAATTGTGAACAACTCTGGAACCTAGAACATCCTTCTGTTTGATTAAACAGCCCTATTATTGAGCCCCCAAGGAAAGTTGACCCAATAATTGTTCCTACCTCTGTGAATGGCATGTCAAAGCCAAATATTATGTTAAAAATCACATGGACAACACCTCTAAATGGAATAAACACAACATCATTAAAGTCCACTCACACTAACAACTACCATTGCTTCCACTGAGTGCAAGATCAATATAGCTGCTTTGTGTAAGATAAGATTCTCCAGTGTGAATTTTTTCACAGACGTTGTCTAAGGATATACCTGAAAGCTGGTGACTCTTTGAGACTGCGAGGTGTATCACTTACAGTTTACTTCAGCAGTACTCTCCATCTACTCAATCCTCAATATACATGCTTGTTAGGAACTTGTTAGCCAGGTTCTTTTGCCTTGGCAGCATCCTGACTACCTGGACAACAAATACAGCAAAGCCCATATCAATCAATCCTCTAGTAGATTTGAGGATTTCAATAACTGTAGCAACATAAAAAGATATGTGTGTCTCGGTGTGTTTCTCTAGTAGTGTTGCCACATCATTGCTTAGAGATGTTTGGTTTTTCCACTCGAGTACAACATGCACATTTTGGCTGCTGCTTCTCACCTGAGCTTTTTCTTTCCATTCTTCTGTGTTTGTATACATCCGCATTTGTATGTTTGATATTTGTTTTCCATTTTAATGTTTTGCAGTTTTTGTCCCTTTGTCCGCTCGTTGTGGAACTCCAGGCCCAATCTTGAATGGCGGGATTCCCCAGCCCTTGATCCACCCACCATGCATGATATGTTCGCTTGCTGGCTATGAACTACTATGAAAGTTTATATGATCATTCTGCTTGATGTTGGGACTTCTCAGCGCTCTGTTCTGTGATGTGTCAGTGCACTCCTTGTGCATCAGTGGCACAGTGT
The DNA here is from genome assembly GCA_012411365.1 of Ameiurus melas. NCBI lineage: Eukaryota > Metazoa > Chordata > Actinopteri > Siluriformes > Ictaluridae > Ameiurus > Ameiurus melas. Next base: position 13,749,797 of record CM022753.1, on the reverse strand, counting down.
TCTGAGTGGTGTTGTCTAGTAGCACTGCGGCTATACAAGTTGTGTGGTACTATGAGCAGCTACACCAGTGAAATTTAATTCAATTCAATTTAATTTTTATAGGACTTTTAACAATGGACATTGTCACAAAACATCTATTAATTAGATAGATTAGATTACATTAGATAAAGCAGAAATCTTGGCAGCTTTTGGATTACATTAGATAAAGCAGTATATCTTGGCAGCTTTTGGAGGTCTGTCTTTCTCCTTTTTCTATGTTTGTTTGTTTTATGTAAAGTTACCTTGGCTGAAAGAAAGGTGCTACATGAATTAAATGTATCATTATTATTATGTTCCACATTTGCTGCTTCTTTTCAATATCACTTTATCAGTCTGCATCCCACATTTTCTCAGCTTCCTAAAAACTAACAAAGTAATCAAACAGGTAACCTGAGCTAAATGACATCGTCATCAGTTGGAAATTTTATCCAGATTCCTAGACAAGTGGGTGACACCGGAAAACCCGACAGACAAAATCTCTGGTTTATACCCCACATAGAGTACTGTAACATAAAGTCCAATGATCTTGAGCAACTGACCACTGAAATGTCATTAGCTCCATTACTTCTTCTGCAATTACCAATCTCAAATCCCTTTTATCTTATCCATAAGGAATTGTAGAAGATTCAGTGGTACTAATTCCAGAAGTGCAAACTGAGCTTTTTTGTATCAGGAATCTGGTTTGCTCAGTGAATAAGTCCATTTCCCCAGTCATGGTGGTGCTCCAACCTGTGTCTATTGGGTGAAGATTGCACACAGTGTCTAGTCTTCTTTGGTATGTGTACCTGTTGTACACTCTGTGTTTCAGACTTTTAACTTTACATGCTCTGTTGATGCTGTTGTTAAAGGTGAGGAGGTTCACTCTGCCCTGTTCTCAAGGCTTTGTGTTTGTGATGATTGCTGCGTCCATTCTCTGCTGTCCATCCCACCTAATAGCTGCCCCACATGATGCTTCATGCATCTCTGCAGCTACACAGCATGGCATTCAATGTGCTCCTACCTAGTGGTATTGTAGACATTCAGATTATGGGTGTGTTTTCCTTGGAGGTGACATTGACTTGGAGACACTATAGAAGTGACCAGAATATTTATTTCTCAATTTCTTGATAAGCCTTGGTGAGCAGGAGGATGAATGACAGTCTCTCTCTGCTGGTGTCTCTCTCTGTCTTTCTTTCTCTTAGACTCTTTTAGGCGGGTGAGGCCTGTTTCCAAGGTGACGTGTGTGAGTTTATGTGTGTGTGTATGTGTGTGTGTGTGTGTATGTGTATACAGTGTACAGTGAGTGATGTGAGTGTGTGTGACAGGCTGTGCTTTCCCTGAGGGTGGATTCTTCTTATCCTCACTTGTTCTTTGTGCTTTTGCTCCCTCATTCCCGTGCACCCCCACTCAATTCCCCTAAACGCACTCCTCTGAGACCTACTGCATTAATCACACACTTCTCCATCTCTTTCTCTATCTCACACACACACACACACACACACACACACACACACACACACAGTAACAGTTACAGAGAGAGGACAGATACAGAGAGAGAGACAAAATCATAAATTATATATTATTATGTATCATTAGTGTTATTACATGTCAAATTATTCTCAGTCTCACTATTCATAATTATAAAATAATGGGCATGTTGGGAGAGTTCCCAAAAGTGGGCTTCAGATAACAGTAACCATAGAAGCTACCCTGTTTTATTAAATCTTGTGAGATATATGTACACCGATCAGTCATAATATTAAGTGCCTGCCTAATATTGTGTAGGTTCCCCTTGTGCCACCAAATCAACTCTGACCCATCAAGGTATGGACTCCACAAGATGTCTGTGTACTCTGGTGTCTGGCATCAAAATGTTAGCAGCAGATCTTTTAAGTCCAGTAAGTTGCGAGGCGAGGCCTCCATGGATCGTACTTGTTTGTTCAGCACATCGCACAGATGCTCAATCAGATTAAGATCTAGGGAATTTGGAGTCCTGGTGAACACACTGAACTCTTTGTATGGTTCCTCAAACCATTTCTGAACAATTTTTGCAGTGTGGCAGGGCGCATTATCCTGCTGAAAGCAGCCACTGCCATTATTGAATACCGTTGCCATAAATGGGTGTACTTGGTCTGCAACAATGTCTAAGTAGGTGGTACATGTCTAAGTAACATCCACATGAAAGCCAGGACCCAAGGTTTCCCAGCAGAACATTGCTTAGAGCATCACATCTCCTCCACCGGCTTGCCTTCTTCCCATAGTGCATTGTGGTGCATTCTGGTCTATCCCAGGTAAATGACACACATGCACCCGGCCGTCCACATGATGTAAAATAAAGCATTATTAATCAGACCAGGCCACCTTCTTCCATTGCTCCATGGTCCAGTTCTAATGCTGACTGGTTTGTGGCTATGCAGCCCCATACGCGCAAGCTGTGATGCACAATGTGTTCTGACACCTTTCTATCATAGCCAGCATTAACTTGCTCAGCAATTTGTGCTACAGTAGCTCTTCTGTGGGACTGCAACAGATGGGCTAGCCTTCGCTGCCCACACACATAATTGATCCTTGGGAGCTCATGACCCTGTCACCGGTTCACCGGTTCTCCTTTCTTGGACCACTTTTGGTAGGTTCTAACCACGGCATATAACACCCCACAAGACCTGCTGTTTTGGAGATGCACTGACCCAGTCGTCTAGCCATCACAATTTGGCCCATTGTCAAAGTCGCACAGATCCTTACGCTTGCCCATTTATCCTGCTTCCAACACATCAACTTCAGGAACTGACTATTTACTTGCTCCCACCAATTGACAGGTGCCATTGTAACAAAATAATCAATGTTATTCACTTCACCTGTCTGTGGCTTAATGTTATAGTAGTTGCAGGAGCGAGTTGATAGAACCTTTTTTAACAACACGGCAGTTATGTTGTCATGTTACCTTCATAGATTCCTAGTGACAGAGGTGACGGTGAAAAACTTGATGAGATGACATAGGGAAGAAAGCTTCAGAAATTCAGTACTGAAAAGAAAACCTATCCTCTTCTGAGTAATTCAGTCACTAGCATTTCTGGTTTGTCCAAAAGTATGTGCATCCTGACAACATTACTGTTAATCTTTTTCTTCAGCATATCTTCAGATTATTTCATATAAAACAAAGCCTAAGTGATGGTGAGCATGGCTAATTATCATTACTTGGTTTTGCCATTTTGGCCAAAAAGTGGGAGGTATATAATCAGTCAATTCTCCCAAGCACTGACTACCTCCACTGTAAAATACACTATGGCCGTGTAATGCTATTTGCTTATATTAGAATAAATGAGTCCTGCATCTTGCATTTCTATAAACAAGTTTGTCAACGAATTCATCCAGATCTTATCTGTCAGGAACCAGACACTTCTAACAAGGATGAAAATTTCAATATGAGCTTTTTCTATAAGCTTCCTTTCCCCAGTTATCCAAAATGTCTCATGTGATGGCGGCAGGCTGTCAGCTGTGTCCTTGTCATAGGTGGCATACTGATATAAATGAGATGCCAATGAATATTTGTTAAATAGTAGTACTTTTCATGATTAAGCCAAACTGCAAAGGCAAATTATGTATTAGCCATCTCCCAGCCTTTTTTTTAAATTTTTTATTTTACCCGTTTTCACGTTCAAACATAACCAGCTAAGTGCTGACCTGATAATCATAATCACTGGTAAATGTAGGTCATATATAAAGGCATGCATATGTTATTTATTTGTCAGCTCGAATTCTTGACAAATAAAGTCCATATATTTATTGGAGCTGATCACAACTTAATAAATCCTACTGCGTTTGTTCCCTTAACAAAAAATTAGTGGCACAAAGTCTTTCTATAAGTAAAACTCTGTTGTCGGTCTCAGGTTTTTTTTTGGATGGAGTGGAATGGAGTGATTTAAACGTGAAAAGCTCATTGAAGTGTTATAATTGCCACTTTAATAAATTCTCATTTTAAACTCGATGCACAGAAACAAGCTTTGTGCATAATAAGCTTATTTCATCAAGACAATAAACTTTATTTGATTATATTCAGTGGTAATGCATGGTTATAATAATCTCACTGTTCAACACAGAAAATGTGTATAATATATTTACTTCCTCATAATGAGAAAACACCTAAAAACACCCAAAACACAGCACTCCAATTAACTCTAGACGATGTTAAATATCTCTAAAGGAGTTTAGATGCAGAAGAATTCTTTTGTATGCGCCACATTCAGGAAAACAAAAAAACAGCCTTGAGGATTTTAGAAACCACAGTCACAAGTACGTCAACTTTGAACATTAAGACAAATAATCAGTTATCTTCGTAGTTTTTCTACAGTCCCCAGTGGTTTCTGCCCTTCAAATGTATAGTCTACTGGTAAAGCTCCCAGTGATACCTGGTCTCTAAAACTGTACATTTATGAGGCCTAATTGTCTATAATCTTTCAATACTATTGGGTAGATGAGTATGTTTGTGTCTGATGGATCATCCAAAAGATGTGTTTTGAAAATGTGTCAATTTACCCTTGGTCCCACAATAAACTGACGTCCCAGTTCATCCAATCGCCAGCTTTTTTGTAAAATTCGCTAGTGATGGAACATTACTTTCAGAAATGATTTATAAAATATATAATACATCTTACCATCATGTTTTGGTTGCATTCTTCATGACATTCGCTGGTGTTCTTTAAAGCATTATTTGAAAACGGTTGCGTGTAGAACTGTAGGGAGCATTCGTTCATACTGTCTTTTGCTTTTGGAATTGAGTGTTGAACAAGTAGTGCTGATCAAAACGTAGTTAGGAAAATTTTCATGTGCACAATTCACTGACAAAAAGCCGTACACTGCCAAAGTGCCACATTAGCTCTAATTAACCCACTTTGACCGCTACCTGCACATCCTAGTGTAAATGTATCAGTATGACTCAGCTATCACAGTCCTATCACAGCTACTGCAAGCTACCACACAGTTAAACAGTGCAGCTGCGGGTCTCTCAAAACAACTTTATAAGCACAGTGTACTTTATATTTAGTAGCTATTTTGCATTGACAATAGAAAATATAATTTTACAACAAAATCCTTGGTACATTTGTTATGTGGAATGTTTTATTGCTGTTTACATAACTTCATCATAAATTCATCATTCATTTTCAGTAAGTGCTTTATCCTGGTCAGAGTCATAGTAGATCACTACAATTGATCACTAGGCACAAGGCAGGAATACACCATACACCATGGATGAGATGCCAGTACTTTTCAGGGCACCATGCACACACTTATACAGGGCATCTATACACACAAACATTCGAACATTATAATGTGTGTTCATGCATTTTTGGGAGTCAGGAAGGAAACGGAGAACCAATAGGAATCCCATGCTGACACAGGGAGACCATGTGAAACTCCATACAGATGAAACTCCACACCTCCCAAAGCTCAGGATCCAACCAGAGACCCTGAGACTTGCTGTACCACCTGGATGTCCAGTTTAAATAACTATGCAAATAAAGTAAAAAAAAAAAAAAGCTTTTACAAAATTGCAAGATTTAAATAAAAGCATCTTCACTAGTTCTTCCTTGAAAATATTTCCATACACTATTTGTACACTATTAGCCTATACATCAATTGCCATCAACACTGTAGGATCTAAAATGTTTTTCCCACCTACTATATCTTGTGCTCATTGTATCAGCCAGCATCACATATATTGACATAAAATACACAACCAGATTCAAATGCACAACCAAGTTCAAGTGTACAGGCAGAAGTGAAAATAAGAATTAAGGGAATAGACCGGCATTAGCATCAGTATACTGCTTTATGTTTCATAATTTTAATGTAAAATTTTGTTTTTACTCAAAATTGATCTGGAAAACGGAAAACCTCCCTGTAATTTATTCGTCATTCATTCATCTTCAGTAACTGCTTTATACTGGTCAGGGTTGTCGTGGATCCGGAGCCTGGGCGTGAAGCAGGATTACACGCTAGATGTGACAGCAGTCCATTGCAGAGCACCACACACACACAAACACATTTACACATACATACGCCCTAATGAGCAATTTTAGGTGTAGCTTCATGTATGTTTTTGAGAGGTGGAAGAAAACTGAGGGAACTGGGAGAAACCCATGCAGACATAGGAAGAACATGCAGAGACTCCACACGGTAGCCTGAGCTCAGGATCAAACTGGGGACCCTGAAGCTGTGAGGCGGCAACACTACCCACTGCGCCACCATGCTGCCCATGTTGCTGTAATGAAAATATGAAACAATGTTGTCCACACACGCACGCACACACACACGCACGCACTCTCTCTCTCTCTCTCTCTCTCTCTGTCAAGACTGTTATATTGATCCTTACTGGAATGAAGATAGATTGATAGAAAAGAAATAGTATTGCTCTTAAATCGAACGAGATGGCTTGGGGTGATGGGTGAACGCACTGCCAAGGTGTAAACAGAACGCTTTACCTTCCAGGCAGCAGGTTCTCCACAATCCGGAGTGGGTCATCACTTCTTCGTTTTTCCTGCTCGTTTCGTTTTCATGGTTGACTTTGGTTTTACACACTCCTCTGGAGTAAAGCCAGTAGTCTGTACCCACCGCGATGGTCATGAGGCTGAAGGCGGCGAAAGCGCCCACTGTAGTGATGAGCATCTGCACGCCTCGGTCACACAGCAGCATCTCTCGACATGCAAAACTCAAACATACACAAATGTCACGTCTGAATGTGCTGCTGGTTTGGTAATAGATCAATTCGCCATAGTGCTGCTAGTTACAGTCAGTGATGTGATGTGATGTGATGCAGCTTCTCTGTCATTAGTGCCGATTACCTTGTCCACTCTATTTGGTAGCTCGATTTCTGAATGGTGTGACCCTGTTTGAGATCCGTTTTCACATTTGTTTGGGGGGATTTTCTCAATTTCCGCTACTCAACTTTGTCTCCTCGGGAAATCAGAAGGTCAGAAACATCCTCGAAACGTCTCCAAGCTGTGGAATGAAGATGCTTATTTTTCTTCTTTCTTTTCTTTTGAGGAAAACAGTTCTTTCAAAGCCAGCTAGCGTTCGTGTAACATTTGACTGAAGTCATTTGAATAGATTGGCATTCAAAGAGAGTAATCAAACCTGCTGTTTTCCGTGCTGGATCTTGGTAACAATTAAATGAAACTACGTATTAATGAATAAAATTGTCCTTCACTTTGTTAATCCAGCAAGAACATCTCTTTCCCACGACGGAAGCAGCCGTTTTCCGTTCGAGTCTCAGACAGAGAAATGATATCCGTGTCATTTTCCCGCGCTGCCATGTTCTCCTCAGTGAGAGGGAAAAAGACCGACCATAAACGGTTTACTGATATTAACCCCGGCGCTGTGTACGAAATGATGATGTTTCTGTCCTGCTGCTGCTCCTCAAATGTGACTCTACAGAAGGATGAGCGGCTTTAGGAGCGCTCTGATATGGAAAGCCAATAGAGACAAACACGCGGGGAATATACGTATTCAAGTAGTTTAGTAAGGCTAAGTTCACACCACTTTCAAAGGCGGCACTTCGCTGTGCTGTCCCCCCACCCCAAAAACAAAAAGAAAAAAAAAAAAAAAAAAACTACTTCATGTCTTAAACCGTTGTCTGTCAGAATACTCGATTCTGATTGGCTGGAAGGTGTCCATCCATCCATCCATCTTCTACAGCTTACAGGGTGCCAGTTGGCTGGAAGGTGTGCATTGTTCTAACCATTGGATGCACAGGTAGTTCCAGTGAGTTTGATCACTGTTCTAAATTAATGTGCTGCCTACAAACAGTTGTAACCATAGAAACATACAGTTACCATTGTCACTGGTAGTAATCAAAATTGAAGCTTTGTGGATTTCAGCATGAATATGTTAGCCTTAAGGATATCTATAAGCTAGTGTGCTCCAAAACAATGACAAAATTCACATTTAGAATACACCGTGGGGGAAATGAGTATTGAAAGCATTTTTTTCAGTAAATATATTTCCAATGAGGCTATTCACACGAAATTTCACCAGGCATCAGTATTAACTCAAGAAGTCAGCACATAAAGAAATCCAAACATTAAAGTCCATAAATGTAAAAAGTTATGTGTAATAAAGAGGAATGACACAGGAAATAAGTACTGAACACACTAACTCAAATGTATTTAATACTTAATGGAGAAGCCTTTGTTTGTAATGACAGCTTCAAGACACTTCCTGTATGAAGAAATAAATTAGCCACAGTATTCAGGTGTGATTTTCACCCATTCTTCATATTGTCTTTAAATCTTGTTCAATTGGATTGAAGTCATGTGATTGATTGGGCCATTCTAACACCTTGATTTTTCTTCTCTGAAACCAATTGAGAGTTTCCTTTGCTGTATGCTTTGGATCGTTGTCCTGCTGGAAGGTCCACCCATGTCTCATCATCATCCTGGTGGATGGCAGCAGATTCTTCTCAAGAATCTTCCCAGAAAGGTTCTCCATTCGTCGTTCCTTCAATTATATAAATTCTGCCAGTACCATTTTGCTCTCGTCTGACCAGACTAAACTCTCCCAGTATTTCCTAGGTTTGTCCAAATTAGTTGTAGCAAACTGTAAATGAACTTTGACATGCCTTTTCTTTAGTAATGGGAGTCTTGTGGGGTGAGCGTGCATAGAGGCCATGGCAGTCCATAACACTTATGAACAGTGTCTTGGTTTTAAGTGACTGCTTTGTAACAGTCAAAGTCTCCCACCTCAGGAAAGTCTGGCTGCTTATAGTTACATATAATGCTGTGGTATGTCCACAAGACAAGTCAGTTCCTGTTATCACTTGCATTATTGTAGCTATATATATATCACTGCATGTTGGAGTTACCTCAGTCTTAGTCTTTTCTAATCAACATGTTTGTGTGGTTCACATTTTCTACTATATGTAATTCTGAAAACTACATGCTGAAATATATTTCCCTTTTCCATGTATCACAACCAGTTTTGTAGTTATAGCATTTAAAATTCTGGTTACCCTCAAAAGTGAAAAGGGGCAAATTTGCATTTAAAGATTAGTGTTGGGAAAAGAAAAAAGTCATAAATCTGGGATGACCAGTCCTCTTCATTATTAGGCAGCCGTTATTAATTGATTGATTGAGCAGTGGTGTTTAGTGATTGATCATTACACCCTGTTAATCAGTGATTGGACATATTTAATCAGTGATTGGACATTGGACGTGATTGGGTAGCAATAATCAGTGATTGCTTGACTGTGATCAGTCATTCATTTGTTTTGTTCAGTTGTTAATCATTATTCTGTAGTGATCAGTAATTGATCTGTGGTAAGTACTGATTGGTAGTCAGTCACTAGATTGCGATTAATAGTGGTGTTTTGAGTTCATTAGGTTGTGGCCATTAATCAGTGATGAATGGTGATTGATCAGCAATGGTGATCAGTGATTGGTCATTACATTGTGATAATCAATAAGTGTTCAGTAGGTGATGCTCTATTGTGATTGGTCTCTAACCTGTGCTGACCGGTGATTGGTCTTTGGGCCACATTGATCAGTAGTTGGACGTTAGACTGAGGTAACCTGTGCTGACTGATTATTGGTGAGTGATGATTTATAGTGTTCAGCGTTTTGTTCAGTCATTAGTCTTTAATATGTGGTGATCAGTTTTTGGTCTGTGGTCAGTAATGATTGATAATTAGTCAGTAATTTGTGGTCAGTAATTGGTCATTCAGCAATTATGACCTGTGGTATATAGACATCATACAAAAAATGTTACAGATGTAAAAATTGGTGGACATATTTGCCATATTTATGGGCTGTTTGGCATCCCATATGAACTCTCCCACTCTCTCTCAGAGTGCTACTTAAGCGTTCATATGCAAAGATATTGTGAACTCATGCATGAAAAATCAGACTCTGGAGGAGAGAAACACATTTCCAAGAGCCACGAAGATTTCCCTCATACACAAATACTATGCAAAATAAACAAACAAACAAAAAACATGTTCAATTAAAAAAACTAAACACAGCGTTGAATCAGCACATCACAGTTGACATAATCACAGTTTAGTGTCAATTCAACACCTGAAATTACAGTGTCAAATAGCTGTTAAGACTGTACACTGTTGAAATACCACATAGGTTATTTATTTGTGTGAAGCTGGATGCAAATCAAATTTGTAAGCTTTTTTCCCTTCATTAACACAGGATTGCATGCCAAAAGCCTCAGTGTTGAATTAAGACTTAGAATTTAAATTAGTGGATAGGCCTACAGTGTTGTATGTCTGTAGCCTTGAAAGAGCATGCACTAAAAGCTTCAAGTGTTTACTTTTGTTCAGTTAAGTAATACAATGACTTGAGTGTCAAAATAGAGTGTCAGAATAACTCAGATTTGTATTAACCTCTTATGGTGTTGAATTACCACCTACATTGTTTATATCCTAAAACCGTAGGCGATAATTCCACACTGTGTGTATCCATTTAACACCTAAGTGCTTATGGTGTTACATTAAGTGCTACAGTATTAAATGAACATCTGCAGTGTTATCTTAATTATGATCAGATGTTCTGTATTTATCATGGTAGGGAATTTTAGGACAAATTACATTTAAAAATGTGTTGGTATGTAGATATATTAGAAAGGTAGGCCTACATTCACCATGTGAATGCTGATTTCTCATGTGATCATCTGATTCAAAATCAGCCACATCAGAACATTTTCTCAGACATTTACAGAAATTCATGAAGTATGGCAAGTCAGCATGTCAGCATCTAACACATCAATACATGGCGACACATGGTGAGTCAAACAGCTGTTCTCTCTGATCCACTGATTACCATCACATTAAGGACCCACACACTGTGCTTGATGTAAATGAACTGTGGCTCTGTTTCAAACACTTGAACTGACGCCAAGTGCTCTTTCTAGAACATTGTCCATTTTAAGACCATCAAATTGCTAAAACACACAAAATCTGTTCTAACATGACTCTTTTGTAACTTTAATAGTGTTTTTTTTGTTGTTTGTTTGTTTATATGGTGCTAATTTTAGTGTGTGAGGGAGTCTCGGTATTACCCACTGGTATTATCCAGTTTAACACTGAGAGATGAGCTGGATTATTACAAAAATAACATCTAAATGGGTGTCTAATGAAATGATCTGATTAGGTTTATTGATCTTTTTTTTTGCCAATGTACAGTATCTCACAAAAGTGAGTACACCCCTCACATTTTTGTAAATATTTGATTATACCTTTTCATGTGACAACATTGAAGAAATGACACTTTGGTACAATGTAAAGTAGTGAGTGTACAGCTTATGTAACCGTGTAAATTTGCTGTCCCCTCAAAATAACTCAACACACAGACATTAATGTCTAAACCACTGGCAACAAAAGTGAGTTACACCCCTAATGAAAATGTCCAAATTGGGCCATTTTCCCTCCCCGGTGTCATGTGACTTGTTAGTGTTACAAGGTCTCGGGTGTGAATGGGGAGCAGGTGTGTTAAATTTGGTGTCATCGCTCTCACACTCCCTCATACTGGTCACTGGAAGTTCAAGATGACACCTCATGGCAAAGAACTCTCTGAGGATCTGAAAAAAAGAATTGTTGCTCTACATAAAGATGGCCTAGGCTATAAGAAGATTGCCAAGACCCTGACACTGAGCTGCAGCATGGTGGCCAAGACCATACAGAGGTTTAACAGGACAGGTTCCACTCAGAACAGGCCTCGCCATGGTCAATCAAATTGGTCTGCATGGCTGTCGTCTCAGAAGGAAGCCTCTTCTAAAGATGCAGGAAGCCTCTTCTAAACAAACAGTTTGCTGAAGACAAGCAGACTAAGGTAATGGATTACTGGAACCATGTCCTGTGGTCTGATGAGACCAAGATATATTTTTTAGGTTCAGATGGTGTTAAGCATGTGTGGCGGCAACCAGGTGAGGAGTACAAAGACAAGTGTGTCTTGCCTACAGTCAAGCATGGTTGTGGGAGTGTCATGGTCTGGGGCTGCATGAGTGCTGCCGGCACTGGGGAGCTACAGTTCATTGAGGGAACCATAAATGCCAATATGTACTGTAACATACTGAAGCAGAGCATGATCCCCTCCCTTCGGAGACTGGGACACAGGGCAGTATTCCAGTACTCATTTCTTCAGTGTTGTCACGTGAAAAGATATAATAAAATATTTACAAAAATGTGAGGGGTGTACTCACTTTTGTGAGATACTTAAATACTTAAATGTATACTTCCTTATTTTTGGTAGCAATGTATACTTATATTTTGTTGCAAAAGTATGTTGTCTCTTTCTTTTTTTCAGTGCAAAATGCAATATTTTCATCAATATTGTTTAATCAATATCTTCTTTACCAAAGCTAACATTGGTTTTATGTCCTCATTATTACAATACCTATTCAATTACAGCATTTAAAAAAGGCATTTCAGGCAAAATTATATTATATTATATTAATTTACTTAAAAAAGTTTTCAAGGAGTTATTTGAGGAACAGCATTTAAATATTTGAATGAACATGTAGCGTCTGCTGCAGTGTGTGTGGATGCACGTTATGCTAGGCAGTACAAAACATTGAGTAACACTTTAGCCAGTGCACAGCATTACATTTCACATTTACACCTGTACTTATGCACATTCATGCAATTAGAGACACAGCCGATCATGTGGATTGAGCATAATGCATAAAATTACACAGATTCATGTCCAGAGCTTCATTTAACATCAAAACATGAAAAAAGCAAAGAAATGTAATCTCCATGACTGACAGGTTGACTGGCATGGTTGTTGGTGCCAGCCAGGCTAGTTTGAGTATTTTAGAAACTGCTGACCCATGCACAACAGCAAACATCAAGTGAGCAGGAGTTCTGCAGGCAGAAATGCCTTGTTCATGAGAACGGTCAAAAGAGAATGGTGAGACTGGTTTGAGCTGAAAAGAAGGCTACAGTAACTCAGATAAACACTTTTTACAACCGTGGAGAGCAGAAAATGATCTCAACAGCAGAAGACTACGTTGGAAGCTACTCCTGTCAGCTCAAAACAGGAATCTGGGCACAGGCTTACTGAAACTGGTCAACAGAAGATTGGAAAAAGACCATGTAATGTTGTGGCTCCAACAACCATGCCACTGTTAAAGTCACTGAGATCATAATTTTCATCATTCTGATGTTTGATGTGAACATTAACTGAAGCTCTTGACCTGTATCTATATGATTCTTCGCATTACACTCTTGCCACATGATTGGCAGATTGGATAATTGTGTCCATTCTGAATTAACGAGCTAGTATACAGTTGTTCCTAATAAAGTGGTCAGTGAGTGTATATTGTTGTACGGTCCTCATGCGAAGATTACTCTTTTCCTGTCTGAAGATATTAATCAACTGGAAAAATAATGAGAGATGACAAGAAACACAACATTATAGTTTGGCTGTCAGGAAGATATAAGTGTTCAGCAACAAAATCATTTTGCACCAGCAATGCCATTTTTTTGCTAGAAAGAGAGGGGGAAAGAGAAAGAAAGTGAGTCGGCAGTCCTGCTTTGGTGTTTATACCTTGTAGCTGTAATTAAAGTTTAATCAAACCCAAATTTGACCCCATTTGCTGCTTACCTTTAAAACCTCAACCACAGAGACAAACCACTTTATTAGATGTGGCAAGAGATGTCTCAGCTTGTTCAGGCATGGAGGAAAAAATCTCTTTCTTTCACAGCACAAAATGATTTACACATTTACTGTGACACTGGTGTAAAAAAAAAAAAAACAACAACATTTTTGCAAATTGTCCAGAGAACATTGGGAGAAATAAACTGTCCATTCAGTAGCTTTCATATGGGGGTATTTTTGTTGCATAATTAACAAATAAGTAACATGATTTCTATAACAATAAAACAAGATCTACAGCTCATGTATGCGGAAGAATATAGTTAGAGATTTCCTCAGAGTGTGTTATGTGACCTCGAGATGCTGCATGAGTAGTGGTTCAAAAAGATCTAGAGGTTGGCTTCACATGTTTGAGACATAGGGGAGAGTTAGCTAGTAGGCGGGAATTGGTAAGATCAAGCTGGGAAGAAAATGGAAGAAAAATCCGTAAAAATACTTTTAAAATAAAGCAAACCAAAAAAAGCTCTAGGGATGGACTTAGGACAACTTATGGACAACTCGTGCTTTGAGCAGGGACATGTCAGGGACATAAGAGGAAAAGTTTTATCTAACAAGGTTTGAACTTGAATTTAGAGGACAAAAGTTCTCAAAATAGAATAAAAAAGAAATAACTAAATTAATAAATAAAGTTGTATATTTATTTATAATAACATTAAAAAATATTCGTACTGTTAAATAAAAGTAAATTTCTTATATATTTTATTATTGTTTTTTCAAATGTATGTACTTATTTATTTATTTTACCAATTTTTAAGATATTTCCAAGTGGTGTTTCTCCCTAAACACTTTCAGAATAAGGAGGCTTTGTGCCAATGACTGTGGGGCAGTAACGGTCCTCTGCAATTCTCAGTGAGTGATTTCTTTTTTTTACTCGGTTGTGAGAAGTTAACATGGAGTAAATTCATTCATACATCTTCAGTAATCACTTTACCTGGTCAGTGTTGTGTCCGATCTGGAGGCAATCCTGCTAACCTCTGGGTGCAAGGAGGGAGAATTCACACTAATTGGGAATGCCAGTCCATTGCAGGGCCGGAATGTAATGCTGTCTATTTGATCAGCCAACACGTGTGTTAAGTTGCTCACTTTCCTGAAGTCCTCCATATGTTCATGCTCGACACTAATTAGAGAAAAGGTTTCTATTCTTTTTATTTGGTTTTAATTTCTCAAGACATTAGCCTGATCCATCCATCCATCCATTTTCCATACCGTTTATCCTACACAGGATTGCGGGGAAGCCTGGAGCCTGGCCCAGGGAACTCGTTTAACTGATAGCCTATCCTAATCCATTGCAGGGCACAGTCGCACACACATTCACACACTACAAACAATTTGGAAATACCAATTAGCCTACAATGCATGGACTGGGGGAGGAAGCCAGTGTGCCTTTAGGAAACCCCCGAAACACAGGGAAAAATGCAAGTTCTGCACCCACAGGGCGGAGGCAGGATTTGAACTCCCAACCCCGGAGGTGCGAAGCAAACATGCTTTGATTGTTTGCAAAGTATGCAACAGAAATACCCTCATACTTTCCAACTAATCTACACTGTACCAACCATGTTAATAATTTTGGTTTATATCTCTTCATTATGTTATGCTAATTTATGGTGCTGTATTAGGTAGAAGGCAAGCTGTGCTGTTCACTGTTAGTTGCTAGCATGAATGCTAGCACAGTCTCTTCTATCAAGCATGTTTTAGGATATTCACTTTCATTTGTACTAGATTCTGCTGTATAGCTTCTGGTGAACATGACATGGACATGACAAAGATAATTTTTTTTCTGATAACATTTTCTCAATAAATTCAATGAAACTCTTGTGCTCCTCATTAAGCATGGCTTGCAATGAGCCTCTTTGCAATTCTGACACGTTTATCTGAGCTGGGAAATAAATGAGCAAATGAAAAATGTATGTGTCACACCTTAGAGTGATTTTCAGACCTGCACTGTGTGAAGAAAATATCATTTTCTCTCACCATTTTTCTCCTTGACTACAACTACAGTCATCGTTTACTTCATCTATTCATCATCAGAGTTGGGTGTAACGTGTTACAAATGAACTTGTTACTGTAATCTAATGACTTTTTCTGATAACGCAGTAATGTAACGCTTCACATTTGTAATTTATGTCATTTTATTACAGTAACTGATGTCAATAGAATTACGTTACTTGTGTTAGAAGTTTATTGTTAAGAAAAGAATCTTAAGTAAAATGCATTTTTAAAATATGCGTGGCAGCCAGGGGTATAACCATCAGTAAAAGAAGACAGCGTTTTTGTAATTTTATATCTTCACATAATGGTGGCGAGACCATACATTGACACGTGCTAAAATTACTGAAAGAACTATGAGTTTTACTTTTTAGTGTATTTTTGTACTTTGGATATGTTTTGAAAGTAACTTGAAAGTAAAGTAATTAGTAATCTGATTACTTTTACATGCAGAAATCTGTCATGTAATCAAATTACAATTTTAAAGTAGTAATTAGTAATCTATTAGTAATTAGTAATGGCGGCTGTGGATCAGGTAGAGTTTTTGTCAACTAATTGTAGGGTTGGCGGTTCGATTCCTGGCCAACATGACTCCACATGCTGAAGTGTCCTTGGGCAAGACACTGAACCCCAAGCTGCTTACAATGGCTAGCTCTTTGCATGGCAGCTCTGCTACCATTGGTGTGAAAGTGTGTGTGTGTGAATGGGTGAATGAGACACAGTGTAAAGCGCTTTGGATAAATGCGCTATGTAAGTGCGGACCATTTACAATTTATGCAGACCATTTAGTCTGTAGTGGATTACTTTTTTTGAGTAACTTACTCAACACTGTACATCATGCCAAAAAAATTTCCAGTAACAGATTTAGGCACATAGATGGCATGTTTTGAGCTTTTCTTTTCATTCACATAATACTGTATATGTATGAATTCCCTCTCGTTCTTGATTCTATAAGACGTGTGTCTCTTTGAGAGATGAGTACCATGGATAATGCTGCATAATTCACATTCCCATGAGAAAATGTAGATGGAGAATGAAGTACTAAACACATTAACTAAACACCAGAGCTCTGAACTGATTTGAGAAATTAAAATGAAAACGCGAAACAAAGAATATTTTGCTAGAAATATTGAAAATGTAATATAGCTGTTTGGATACAGAAACATTAAGTTAACATGCCTGCTACTGCTTAATAAAACTCTAGCACAACTCCAAACTCCCAAATGTTTTTAGATCGGCATGATGTCATGTGATTTCATTCAGTGAATCATTTTAGACTCACTGTGAAGCACTGTGAATGTCACATTGAATTTGAAACCTAAAGTTTTCACAGAAATGATTTTCCTCTCTGCCCATGTAACTGCCATATAAACGCCCACCAGTGATTATCATAAACTATGAAAGTGGACAGGTTGTGCCAGTTCACTGACTGACAGCCAAAATAATCAACTGCCAGCTTCAGTAGGGAGGCACCTGTAATGACCATTCAAATTTTAGTGGGAGCGAGTGCCACCCCAGGCCCCCCTGCTACATACAGCTTATGTAAAAAGAATGTAACCATTTTGTAACCAGAAATGCACACATAACATCCACTGAAATGACACATATTAAAAAAAGAAGAAAAGAGCAGAGAGTATGACTAGGTCATATTCTGCTCAATTATAATAATTCAAAAAGTGTCAGAATCATCTTGTGCCACACAGAGAAGCGTAGAAGTTTTAGTGTCATTAATGCCTTTCATGGTGACAAAATAATAGCGCTGTAGAGCAGAACAAAGAGCCGTGACCTGAAAAGAAGTGGTGTCATGTACGTGTCACATCAGCTCAAGCCACTGCATGCATATAATATTGAAAGCACCAAGTTTGTCACTAGCACCTAACATTAGTCACTGGTCAACTTTTATAGATAAATATAACTTAGCACAGTCCAGTCACCACTGTTGCCAAGAGAAAGTGTTCCTTATTAAACTGAAGGAGGAACCTCAATGGTTAGATTGTATGTAAAGCAAAAATAATGAATTAACAAAAGCTTATTAATTGCATATAACCATGGTCTCATGCTGTGCCTTGGCAAAGCGATAATGCCAAGAGGTGAACTGGGGAGCAGTGTGACAGCTCAAGCTGATGTTATTGAACACATGCTAGGCACCTACCTCCCTGCTTAGAGCATTTAACCGATTTTTACAGTGTTGATTTTTGAATTCATAGTTTGATATGTTTCCTGCACTTATCATCTCCCCATATTCAACTTATTATCTCATTAATATGGTCGTATTATCCTCATGAAAGAGGTGGTAACAAGCTGAAGAGAAACTCAAGGCACCCCAAATATCCAAATCACATATAAAGATATGAATGCCTGCTGTCCTGATGATTATTTTTGGGGCAATTGTGGCGCAGCTGGTAGAGTGGGTTGTCCACTAATCATAGGGTTGGCGGTTCGATTCCCGGCCCGGGTGATTCCACATGCCGAAGTGTCCTTGGGCAAGACACTGAACCCCAAGTTTTTCCCGATGGCAAGCTAGCACCTTGCATGGCAGCTCTGCTACCATTGGTGCGTATGTGTGTGAATGGGTGAATGAGACACAGTGTAAAGCGCTTTGGATAAAGTGCACATTTACCATTTACCAAGATGATTTACTCAAACGACCACCAGCCAGAGCTGGTTGTACTGAAGGAAAGTGAATTTGTTCGACTATGTCATGTATCAAGAAACTCTGGACTCCATTTCCCATCAGCCACTGCACTGCACTACCTGCCACATGACCACCTGCACCTGGTTCACGTTCGGTTAATGAGCACTCGTGTGTATATATAGTCATTGTCTGCACTGTTTCCCTGTCTTTCGTTGTCTTAGACTTTTGTCTTTATGTCACGGTGTTTTGTTTCATGCCACAGTGTTATGCCAGGTTATCTTCGTGTTATTGTTTTGTTGTACGTTTGTTTAAATAAACGTAAATATCTGCAATTGCTTCTGCCTCGACCTCGATACGTGACAGAACGAAAGACCTATTATCGGAAGCAGCAGATCACCAGGATGAACGCCTGGTTTGCAGAATATGAGGAGTGGTATAGAGCACTATTGGAGCAGGGAAGAATGACAGATGAACTTCTCGCTCAGAATGACCGCATGCTAACACAGCGAGGGCTGCTGCGGCAGACCGGACCGTGCACCAGGTCACCACTGGCCATGTTGGTAAAGGATTATGCCATACCACACTGACAGGAGGGGGTGTCTGTGATCAGGACTAAGACCAACTCCCACCCTCCCTCCCCTATTATGGCTCTCGTTCAGCCTACCCGCTTATCTGAAGACATTGCTCCGTCTCCTGCCGGACTCAAGAATTCCCCACTGTTCAACCACCTCTCATCCAAGACTGCAGTGCTTTCCAGTTCAGCTGAGGATATTGCTTCATCTCTTACCGGACTCAAGAATTCCCCACTGTTCAGCCACCTCGCACTCAAGGTCACTCTGCCTTCCTGTTCAGCTCAGGACATCGCTCTGCCTTTCTGTTCAGGTGAGGACGTTGCTCTGCCTTCCTGCTCGACTGTGGATGTTGCTCTGCCTTCCTGCTCGACTGTGGATGTCGCTCTGCCTTCCTGCTCGGCTGTGGATGTCGCTCTGCCTTCCTGCTAGGCTGAGGTTGTTGCTCTGCCTTACTGCTCGGCTGAGGCCGTCTCTCTGCCATCCTGCTTCACTGAGAACGTTGCTCTGCCTCCATGTTCCGCGAAAGACATCGTTCCTTTTCTTTGCTGTGCTCAGTATGTCGCTTCCCCTTCCTGCTCCACGGAGGACATTGTTCCCCCCTCATGCTCCGCGGAGAGCATCGTTCCTCCCTTGGGCCTCGTGAAGAACCTCGCTCCCCCCTTGAGCCTAGCAGAGAACCTCGCTCCCCCCTTGAGCCTCGTGGAGAACATTGCTCCCCCCTTGAGCCTAGCAGAGAACCTCGCTCCCCCTTGAGCCTAGCGGAGAACCTCGCTCCCCCCTTGAGCCTCGTGGAGAACCTCGCTCCCCCCTTGAGCCTCGTGGAGAACCTTGCTCCCCTCTCCTGTCCCACGGAGGAACTTGTCCCGCTGTTCTACTGCATAGACGTCGCCCCGCTTTCATGCTCTGCCGAGGACGTCCCTCTGCCTCCCTGTGCCGTTGTGGAAGCCGCTCGGCCTCCTGGTTTTGCTTGGGACATTTTGCCCAGGGGGCCAGGACCACCAGATGGAGGACGTGTAATTTTGGGTGCTCCGGGAGTAGCGCTCTTGGGGGAGGGTTCTGTCATGTATCAAGAAACTCTGGACTCCAGTTCCCATCTGCCACTGCACTGCACTACCTGTCACTACCTGTCACCACCTGCACCTGATTCACGTTCGGTTAATGAGCACTCGTGTGTATATACAGTCATGGACGAAATTATTGGCACCCCTGGAACTTTTCCAGAAAATGCACCATTTCTCCCAGAAAAGTGTTCCAATGACAAATGTTATGGTATACACATGTTTATTACCTTTAAGTGCATTGGAACAGCACAAAAAAGCAGAGGAAAAAAAGGCAAATTTGACATAATTTTCCCCACCCCAAACACCAAAAAACAAAAAAAATAACAAAATAAAACTATTAAAAATATTTTTTTTTTTTTTTATTTTATATTTTTTTTTTTTTTTTTTTATTTCTCGCCACAAACAAAAACTCTCAACAATAAAAAAAAAAAAAAAAACAAACTTTTTTTTTTTTTATTTTACTTTTATTTTTTTTTTGTGTATTCTGTGTGTGCCACACCAAGCATGGAGAAGAGAAAGAAGAGCCGAGAATTGTCTGAGGACTTAAGAAGCAAAATTGTGGAAAAATATCAACAATCTCAAGGTTACAAGTCAATCTCCAGAGATCTTAAAGTTCCTTTGTCCACTGTGCGCAATATAATCAAGAAGTTTATAACCCATGGAACTGTGGAAAATCTCCCTGGACGTGGACGGAACAGAAAAATTGATGAAAGAATGCAATGCTGGATAGTTCGAATGGTGGATAAACAACCTCAGTCAACTTCCACGCAAATTCAGGCTGTCCTGCAGACTCAGGGTGCATCAGTGTCCGCTCAAACCATACGTCGTCATCTGAATGAGAAGAAGCGCTATGGTAGGAGACCGAGGAGAACCCCACTTCTGACACAGAGGCATAAAAAAGCCAGACTGCAGTTTGCAAACATTGAGTAAGCCTCAATCCTTCTGGGAGAACGTTTTGTGGACAGGTAGAGCTTTTTGGCAAAGCACGCCATTCTACTGTTTACAGAAAACGGAAAGAGGCCTACAAAGAAAAGAACACAGTACCTACAGTCAAACATGGTGGAGGTTCAATGATGTTTTGGGGTTGTTTTGCTGCCTCTGGCACTGGGTGCATTGACTGTGTGCAAGGAATCATGAAATCTGGAGACTATCAAAAGATTTTGGCCCATAATGTATGGCCTAGTGTCAGAAAGCTGGGTCTGCATCAGAGGTCATGGGTGTTTCAGCAGGACAATGACCTGAAACATACCTCAAAAAGCACCCAGAAATGGTTGGAGACAAAGCGCTGGAGAATTCTGAAGTGGCCATCAATGAGTCCGGATCTAAATCCCATAGAACACCTATGGAGAGATCTCAAAATTGCTGTTGCGAGAAGGCACCAAAAGAGTTTTCAAAAGAAGAGTGGTCCAAAATTCCAGTTGAGAGGTGTAGGAAGCTTGTTGATGGTTATAGGAAGCGATTGGTTTCAGTTATTTTCTCCAAAGGGTGTACAACCAAATATTAAGTTGAGGGTGCCAACAATTTTGTCTGACGTAATTTTTGAGTTTTGTGTAAAATGATGTCAAATTTTTTTCTTCTGCTTCTGCTTTTTTCTTCTGCTTTTTTGTGCTGTTCCAATGCACTTAAATGTAATAAACATGTGTATACCAAAATTTGTCATTGCAACACTTTTCTGGGAGAAATGGTGCATTTTCTGGAAAAGTTCCAGGGGACCAATAATTTTGTCCATGACTGTATAGTGATTTTTCCCTGTCTTTTGTTGTCTTAGACTTTTGTTGTACATTTGTTTAAATAAATGTTAATAACTGCAATTGCTTCTGCCTTGTCCTCGATACGTGACAGACTATAATAAAGTACACAAAATTGGTGAAATTCAATGTGAATGATTTGAACATAATAGGGAAAGGAATCTATGACCAAATATGGAACGTGGGATAAAAACTACAGGCAGTACCAATGATACAGTACAGAGATTGTGAGTAGGAACAGGAACAGGAAACAATGACCAATTAAGGAAGGGGGAACATGAAATGTGTTGCAAGAGTGCGGCGTGTGGGGAAAATATAGGATTCATAATGTGGTTGAGCATGAGAGACTGTGATTTAGAGACAAAGGACTTTAACAAAATCATTTTAGTATGACAACATGCAGATTGATACAGCAGGGAGAAGAGAAACAGAAAATGTAGACTGACAAAGATGATCTTATTTTTTGTAGTCAGCTGCAACACAATAAATGCAAAAGACAATTAGTAGGAATATATATACAGTAGTGAATATATTTTGGTTGAAAGTCCTAGTTGTGTTCATCTAATTAATTTGATATGTAAATTGGTTTTACAGTAATTTAGAAATCTGGATTCAATCCAGAGTTTCCTGCCAGCTTGTAAAGTAACACTTTCATACCATAGTAATAGACAGCATAGTATTGCTCAGAAATTGGTGAAATCAAATGATTAAATTTCACCACCATGATCTGTAGTGAGTCTGCAGTATTTAATTATATTATTTGAGTGCTATACAGAAATCTTAGGGGTTGAAGAACATAGTTGTAACAGATGCATGGAGAACACATTAAAGATTTCCTATATCCTATATCCACATATCCTATAAGCTTATGTCATATCTATATACTTAATATTGCCCTTACAGGAACAAGAATAGCCAGTCAATTCAATGGCTTAAAGCCAAGTTATAACACTATAAACAGTCAATTTTTTGGCTCATACTGATTTATGAAAATGGTCGAGTGACTTCACTGTGAGCTCTCATGAGCTTTTCAACTGTCACCTCTGACAAATTCACATAGACTGTGTTTATGTACCACTCCTGGAGCAAGGTCGCCAATTATGTGCCCATCTTCACTAGTAATAAATTACTGTTGGAAAAAGCTTGGAATCAGAGAAAAGCACTTTCTCACTGTACAACATGTTTCCCATCATTAAGGATTTTTTTTGTTTGTTTTTTTGAAGAGCAGTTGTTGTTTTATTTGTGCTGACTTTAAACGTATCTGGCTGCAATGAGAGATTAGCATTTGTCAATATGTGTCAATAATTCTGGAAAGGATGTGTATAATTATTTAATACTTTTATTTTTGGTTGGCGTATCC
Source organism: Ameiurus melas (assembly GCA_012411365.1). NCBI lineage: Eukaryota > Metazoa > Chordata > Actinopteri > Siluriformes > Ictaluridae > Ameiurus > Ameiurus melas. Next base: position 13,726,762 of record CM022753.1, on the reverse strand, counting down.
TCTCTGTGTGTCTGAATGCTGTGCATTCCTCCTCTCCGATAATCTGCATTTCATTAGTGTTCGTTAATATTCTCTTTTCCTCTTATGGGATGGTCACCTACAGAACATGCATATTAATTCACCTTTGAATACCAAATACTTTGAACACAGCACACACATACACAGTTGATGGGTACGGTAACATTGATCTGTTTTCAGATCACACCTGGGTACTCTATTCAGTTTTTATTACACATGTGTTTCTAGCGGAAATGTAATGCCAGATAAGCAGTTACAGGGCAAACAGTGCCTGCTCAATTAGCTTCTGATGACCTACTATGAGAGATGTAGGTAGGTAGATAGATAGATAGATAGATAGATAGATAGATAGATAGATAGATAGATAGATAGATAGATGGATGGATGGATGGATGGATGGATGGATGGATGGATGGATGGATAGATAGATAGATAGATAGATAGATAGATAGATAGATAGATAGATAGATAGATAGATAGATAGATAGATAGATAGATAGATAGATAGATAGATGAAATTCAATCAAAGCAAAAGAGGGAATAAAGAAGCAATGAGGTAAATAAATGCATGAGCAGGAGGAGGACATTGCACTGATGGGCTTATCTTCACCCACACTCTTATTAGCATAGAAATTACTTTCTGCTTCAACACAGGTAAATCTGTGGTTAGCAGAGAGAGAGAGAGAGAGAGAGTTTGAGGGGGGAGATGGACAGACAGACAGATGGAGAGATGGAGTAGCAATGAGCAAAATATATATGGACAGAGGCGGAGAGAAAAAGTTGAAGAAAGAGATGCCTCTCCAACTCACAGCCTATTTTCACTGAGACCACCTAGTACTCATTAATATTCACATGCAGACCCTTTATTAATATTACATTACGTTACATTTACGGTATTTGGCAGACGCCCTTATCCAGAGCAACATACATTTATCTCTTTCATACATCTGAGCAGTTTATGGTGAAGAAACTTGCTCAAGGGCCCAACAATGGCAGTTTGGAAGGGCTGGGGTTTGAACTCACGACCTTCTGAGCAGTAGATCAAGCTACCACTGCCCGACAATTAATATTCATTAATTGGCTCTGGCCAATAGGGCTGCTGCTCCTCAGTTGTATCTGTGCTGGTGTGATGCATTTTACTCACTTGAGAGAAGGATACCAATTCAGGAACACAGACAGAGGGGGGCCTGATGGAAGACAGGGTTGTTGTCATGGCATTGATGATCTTCTGGATTAGATTTCATACTTGGTGGAATAGGGCTGTGTGTAGTGACAAAACACCAAATCACCTTTTCCATTTTTCTCATAACATTTATGAATTAAAAGAATCACATTACTACTACACATTACTAAGCACACTACTGCATCCATAAGGAGCTGAGTTCAATACTTCAGGTCAGTGTAGAAGGTGCATACAGTAGGTGTGTGTAGCTCAGCGAACACTTGACCCGTCTCTAGAAGGTTTGTCTAGAAGGTTTGTGACAGGATCACAGTACAGCTGTATTAATCTAGGATTTGTTTGTAAGCTAAGCAAACCGAAAATAAAAATATTGTTGACAGAAAACTTTAAGCATCTATTTAAGGAGAAGTATTGTTGCTGATTACCTAGTTAAGGTGGTGATCAGGATTGATAGCATCAGGTGTTAAGTATCTTCTGTTGAATTCATTCAATGATGCAGTTCAAAAACAGATAACTGTCAAAGCATAACAGTTGACCGTGGGATTTTAGTCTAATAGCTAATCTTAGCCAATATGAAATAACAGCTATTTAATTAAATGTTATATTGATGTCTATTAACGTTAACTATCTAGATATTTCTGATTAATTAACTGAGCCAAGAGTAGTGGAGTAAACCCTCTCTGTATTTTGTGTTTTTCTATGATTGTTGATTTATAGTTAGGTCATTTTTACTCCTATTACGCATCACGGTTGAGTCAGAAGCAAGTGCAGACAATAACTTTTAATATACACTAACAGACTACAAAACAAGACACTAAGACACTTGGCAAAACACTGTGGCAAGAAACAAAACACAGACATAAATGACATGAGTCTACGACAACGTAAGACAAGAAACCAGTGCAGACAAAGACTAGATATACATGAGTGCTAATTAACCAAAACGTGAATCTGGTGCATGTGGTGGTGCATGTGGTCATGTGGTGCAGTGCAGTGGCTGATGGGAAATGGAGTCCAGAGTTTCCAGATACGTGACAACTCCTTTTTTTTTTTTTTTTAAACTAAAAGTGATTTATCAGAATTAGAAAGTCAAGTTCACTTTTATGGCATAGCCTGTACAAACCAGCTAAACTGTATTATTTTGCAGTAAAGTATCATGACTGAGCAGCTGGAGGATCACCAAAATTATTAAAGCAGCATTTTATGTTAAAACTCAATTTGGAATACAGATAGTCAGACATTCAGAGGTGGATGAAGATCTTAAAGAAATTAAACTCATTAAACATTAATAAAGGGATTTTACAATCAGTTCTAAATGAAACAGAAGTGCAAAATGATCAGATTTCAGATTGCCCTTAGCCATGATACTCAGCATTAAAGTGTAATTAATACAAGAGAGAAAATGCTTTGTATTTATCTTGGTAATTATTTCTGAAGCCCGAGGAAAGGGATGGTGTTATTAACTCACTTAATCTTTCCGCAGAGCTAAAGGTGAAGTGCAGTTCCACACTTCTCTCCAATATGATATTTGCATTTTTGAGTTTTTCATATATATTTACTTCACAAGACAAAAACATAACCACTACTTTAACATGTCAATTTTATGTCTGTTTATTCTATTTTATTCTTATATCAGTTTTCCGCTGTTTTCCTGATAGAGGGATGAACCGGAGAGTTGAGCTGTGCAGTGTTCCACACCCACAGCAGCTGTAATTAACTGTTCCAGCATTTCAGAGATAATAACCACCCTGGTGATGCTTAATTATCAGCCACAGAAGGACCGGGAATTGCTTTTGTCCATCTTTACTTTCAACAGCTACATCATGTTCTAAATGAAGATAGAAAACACATGCAACAAAAATACTTTTGTGATTATTGACTTCTCATGTTTTGGTTGTCCATACTTTCCAAGTCCATTTTTAAATCCTCCGCCTCTCTCTCTCTCTCTCTCTCTCTCTCTCTCTCTCTCTCCCTCTCTCTCTCTCTCTCTCTCTCCCTCTCTCTCACTCATCTTTCTTGTGTGAGAAATTTGGTAAAGGTAGGTGAGTCTAAGGACTGGGTCTGTAGATGTGATCTTCATTTGGCAGTCAGTCTGTGTGAACAGGGTTTTCATAATGTGTGAGAAAGAGAACAAGAGGGGAACTGTGATAAGAGAGAATTATTTCTGCTGAGTGAGCGATCTTGATCTAGAATAGACTTACACATCTGTTTTTTGTACCAGTATTTACCATTCACACTGACATAAGGGAAATGTGCATGCCCGTTAAATGAGGCGCTATTCGAGTGCGACTAATTTTCTAATCATAGTTTGAGTTACAGTTGTTATCAACCAATGTCTGTGATTCCATGTACCGATTCGGACGGGACTAACGTGTTTATTACAGAGGTGGGAGTGTCTGATTTGTACATCTGGGTGTTGCAGAAGATCAGGTGCTCTGTACGCATGTGGTGATTGTATAATGAAAACATACTTATATCATTAAAACATTATATAATTGAGTGCAGAAATGAAGGTGAGTAATCACCTGACACTGATATTACAGTGGCCAGTCTTAACAATTTACGTGATTTGGCCCTCTTCTTGATTTTATTTTTTATTTCTTCACCGGGTAGCAAAATCATCTACATCCAATTGCATGCAGCAAGCAGAAATCACACCTGTAAGAGCTTCTACTGTAGTTTGCGTTGGCCAAAACACACAAGGGAAAGCGTTGGGAAAAAAATATAATCGGCAATCACAGACATTTGCATTCTGACGGGATTAGATTTCTCAGAGGATCTGAGCATCAGAGTGAGTTGAAACATAGTAGGAAATTTGCTTTGGAATTTTTACAGAGGTTGTGTGAGAAAAACACAGGTTTGGCAGATTCAGACGGGATTAAAATCGCAAAGTAGGCCTGTGAAACATAGAATTTCTCTAACGTCTCTCTGGAAAACTAGTCCCGAGACTATAATAGTGCATTAGTCTGCAAGACAACTACCTTCCATTCTTTTAGACCTAAAATATACAGTGGACCACAGATAAGCTGATCTCTCCCTGTACAGTAGATTCCCTATCTAACTCTCTCTCTCTCACACACACACACAAAGTCAAAGCTGACTTTTACATTCACATGCCCATTTCACATTTCGTGGGTTCTGTTATGTGTTGAGATGTTCCACTATTCCTCTCATTATTATTTTTACCCCCTTGCATTTTGCTTGAAGTATGGTAAAGCACTCTCTAATGTTAAATTGAAGCTCTTGGGAGCTGTTAAATGACTCTGCTATTTCATACCACGCTTTTCCCTTACTGATACTTCCCTTCTGAAGGGCCCTGTGACGAGAACTTCTTTCCAGAGAAAGTTAATTTACCAAAGCCATATAGTGTTTATATGGAATTATTTTGTCTTTTTTTTTTAAATAAATTTCTGCATATTGACCATGCCCACATCAAGATGATATTTTTCAGATGCACAATTACTGTTTTAACCTTGATTATCATACTGAACTTTTTCTTATTAAAGAAAGTCTGCAGACCTTGTACCCCTGTCTGCAGGCTGATTATGTGCCACATTGTCCATTTAAACACTATACTGCATTAACAATGAACCATATACATGTTACATAGCCAAGTGTGCGTGTGCTTTGCCACAATTTTAACTTTATTGTCACAACTTTATCTTTAACTTTATTGCCAGAACATTTCACCACCACTCTACCAGAGAAAACCCTCCCACGAGTTCTAAGGACATTTCTTCTAGGTCATTGTAATTTTTTTCCCACCATATATAAAGCACACTCACACAGATTGTGAAGCATTGCCGTTTGTCAGTTTATAAGTTCTGAGCCATTGTTTTCTGTCTTGATCTTGCGCATGACATTTGCATCTTCTCTAAGTTTTTTCCACTGGGATATCCCCTTTTTAAGCTGTAGTGTGAACTGAAGTGAAATGATCTTTGCCTAACCCTCTGACTACATTTTGTAATTGCCCTTTGGACGTGTATGCATTGATATATATATATATATATATACATATATATAGATATATATATATATATATATATATATATATATATATATATATATATATATATATATATATATATATATATATATATATATGTATGTGTGTTTGACCCAGGCCTGTTAACTGTTTATTATTTTGGATTGTGGATACTGTTTATAATAAAACTCTTTATTATATGAAAATGGGTCCTAACCATCCTTCTGAGTTGTGTATGTTATACTCATTGGTTTGACATAAACTTGTAACAGCAGGATTTATTGCAGGATCTGTCAAAATGATGCTTTTTATGTAACATGTATCCAGCTGTTCAGCTGGAGATATACTCAAGCAGTCCCACTTATCCTATGGAGCATGATATGATGAAACATCAGCAGTGATGAAAAACCAGCCAAAATTAAATGGAAAAAGATCCATTACTTAAATAAAACAAAAATTTTACATGTAGATTCTAAACCTCCAGATAGACCTCCCGCAAGGTATGCTAAACACTTGTTGAAATCAATATAATGTAGGCTTAAAAAGAGGGTTAAGTTACATATGAATGCTTTTGTTTTCACGAATATGGAAGCCATAGCCTCAGTTTGTAGTAGGATAGCTCAGTGTTACAATACACAATACATCCATGGCGACTTGCTGTGTAACTCTGAAAAAATGGAAGTCTGGAGTTTTTGTTATCTGTAGTTTTTGGATATGGCATGCCCACTAATGGGTTATATAAGCTCAAAGAATGGCAGTGGGTGAGACGGCACGCTTAACTAATTAAGTTTTTAGCAAAAGAATATCTAGAGCTGAAAATGAGCATACACACTTTCTAAACTGCACACACACAAATAACACTGGTATCATATAAACAAATCATAACACACATTCATCAGTTCTAATAAGATGATGTTTATAAGATGTTTGAGGCAGATAAAATCAAATATCCAATAATGTAACAGATATTCAATATAACCAATGAAATGATAAGAATCAGAAATAAAACATTAACAATTATAAATGCTTCATCATTTTGTTAATTAATACATTGATTGCATTTATTAATTTATTGAATAGCTCTGAGATTATGTTACTATTGACTATGCACCTTACACACACACACACACACACACACACACACACACACACACACACACATTCGCCTTAGGGGACCTTTTTTGTCCGCATGTCTTCAGGAGGTTAGTGTGTAAATGATCTTCATATCATTCTAAGATACACAAAGAATGTAAACAAATGTAGATAATTAAATGCATATTAAACTCAAAACAATCAAATGGAGACACAATTGGAAATCATAACAATATACAGAAATGTACATTATATTCAGAAACTAAATGCTACAAGATGAGAAATTTTTAGCATTGATACACATTCTATTTCAGACTCTAATTATAAGATAGCTAAAATGATACAATTCTACCTACATTTGATAATTTTATATATATATTTTTTTACACAGGCAGTGTACTCAGCTGTCAGGGAATCGATGAAAACTATAGAAGTCATGCAAATGTAAAAATGAAATATCTTATTTAACTATTTAGTAAGGATTTTAATCCTTTTTTATATTCCCAAACAGACATTGTGCACTACATAGTGCACTACGCTGGAAGCGTTGTAATTATGTTATGCAGTCTATATCATAGTGAAGAACAAAAGAATATTCAGTGTACTTGGAAAATCCCACAATGCACTGCAAGTTAGTATTCAAACTAATGTAACCTACTGAATATCCAGAAAGCAGTTGTTTGTAGGAAATGAGGGATTGTTTTTTTCTTCACTCCAATCAATATATCTCTTTCAGTTTTTCTGTTTGCCGAACTGTTTCACTGTTTGTCTCTCTGCCATTTTTTTGTCTTTTTATTCTCGCCTTGCTTTCTGTCTGCCTCTCATACTGTCTCTCATACTGCCTCTCTTCCTTCATCTCTGTCACTGTCTTTTTTGTGCCCCGTCATCTGTTTCTCTACCTGTCTCTCTCTCGGTCACTTTCTGCTTCTTTATGCCTTTCATTTTTTTCTCAACCTCTACCTGTCTCTCACTCTCCACCCCTGTCTTTCTTGTTCTTGCTAAAATACGATTTATAATTTATAATTTATAATAAATTGAATAAATTGACTATATAAACTCAATATACATTGGCTATATTGATTTTTGAATGTCTTTAGCTTGTACTGAGTGAATAGATTGTGAAAACTCAGCAATATCATATCCAGAGGGAGATAATGATCTTTCTTGCATAATGAGTTTTGAGATGGTGAATTAAACATCAGCCCGACGTGCCACGATCAAACAGAGCAAAAATGCAGAGGGGGAAAATAATGAGCCGTGGATGAATAATTGAGCATGGTGTTGTTTTTGTTTTTGTTTTTGAAATTGCCCGTTTGGGTTTGGTCACGCTTTTTCTTAATTTACTGCATTCCGTGTTAGATTAACAGTAATACGACATTCAGTGTAGGGCATAGAGACAAACCGTGCCTTTTGAGATGGTTAAAAGATTTTTCAATGTAGCCTAGCAACTGTACATAAATGCAGTACCAGGTCATATTTTTATAATCACAGATTTAGTAAAATTGTAAATCAGTAGAAAATAGGAAATTTGGGTGTCACACCTCATGTGACATTTATGATTATTCTCAGATAGTCATGGGCAAATTTCATCTTCTATCCTCTCCAAAAGTGGCTCATAAGCACAGATTTTGATAGGGCGGGACAACATCAATAACGACATAGCCTAAAAATTAAGAGGGGAGTAAGAATGGTGCGGTTTTAGAGAGGTGGGTAGGCTCTGGACGAGTCATTAAATAGTTACAATAGTTGGAGGTATTAGAATAATGGTCAGGTTAACATTAATGGTGTGGTGTAGGTGTGGTGATGGGTGCAACTAGATTAGGGTTAGGCTGAAGGGGTTTCGAGGGTGGGATTTGATTGAGGATGGGCATACAGTGAGGGCCAAGTTTGCAGGTTAGGAGTAGGCTGGGAGTGTGGGGTCAGGGTGAGAGACTGACCATAGTTAAAGCAGGGGTAGAGTTAGTACTAATAGCTTCATACGTTATTTACTTCACTCAGCTTATAGAGTTACTATAAATTTAGAGTGAAATATTAGCAAGCTCTCAGAAACCTGAGTTTTTGGGATACAAAAATGGAGAACTGTATTGCTATAAAATCTAGAGAGTTCCAGGGCAGCTTCTGGGATGCAACATTGCTAAATTGTGAACACTACAGGAGGGTTAAACCCTTTGTAAGGTATTTCTAGGATCATTTTCATGACTGAGATGGAGGGACATATTCTGGATTTGTGTAAGAAAATCCAAGAAACTCTTCTTGATCCAGATTCATGATGAAGAGTTTATCAGTCGGTGTAAGCTCCGTTGGCATCTTCGTAAATTCACGATCAAAGTTGCATGTATCTCGGCTGTTTTTCTGCAAAAAATAAAAGGGAAAGCCTGCTATTAATTTGTGCATTTTTGCAATTTTCCTGTAGTCCCATGATACCTTGCACAGGAAATGTGGAAACATCTGGTAAAGTGCAAACAAGCATTAAGCTAAATTCCAATGTGACATATTACATGATTCTCTGAAACAAGGTGACATTGTCCTACCCCACTCATCTTCCATCGACGAAAGAGGCCAAAAAGAATTAACAAAGTTTAAAAACATTTATTTTTAGAGATTTTCTTAAGTCTGAACAAATTAAAAATCAACAAAGCACATCTGTCCTTTTGCAGCAGTAAAGCTGGGCAGTGTCTGATGTTGGACTGAAGACAGTTACACTTTTTTGAAAGCAGCCATTGAGCCGAGCCATAGCCTGAAGTGTCCATCCCATCAACTGTATGTGGACGGTATAGAAACTAGGGATATAGCCAAATAAAAACACTTTATTCAGAATGAACAATAATGTGTTCTAAACAGATGTGAATACAGACACATGAACAAGACATTTTTTCTTTTCACACGTGTGAGCAAGAGGTCAGATATGAAGCTTGCTGGACAAACAAAGACCATGAATTTGCGGCACTGTGTGATGCATTTCCATGTTCCTCCATTCATCCTTAGTAACTGTCTGGTCAGGGTGTGTGTTTAATTTAGGCTACTATTTTGTACTCAGACACAGTCTCAGTGTTTACTCAAACCTACCATAACTAGATTTTCTGTTACGCTAAGCACGTCCTAACAATCTTTTCTCTTCCTCTCTCATGCCACACATGATTTTATGGAGATACTAGAGATCCTGATTCTTTCTGCTCTCTGGAAATGCCTAATCCGTTTCGGATGCCCTACCTCTGTCCCCCAAAAACTAACACTGATTTACACCTATTTTTAAATCTCCTCCTCTTAAAGACAAGCCAAAGCCCATAACACACTGTAGCCTCTTATACTCATGTAAATTTGTATTGCTACACCAAATACATTTTTAAGACAACTGTGTTGCCTTAGCAAGGTCTCCATTATCAATTTTCCTCACCAGCTTGAGGTGCCTTCATATCTGAGAGGATATATTTATTCATAAGAGTGGTACCATCTTAACAGTATATCTGTCTCATTCAGATTCTCAGAGATGTAAAGTAATGGTTGATGGGTGATCAGTACTGATGACTTTCTTCTCATGAATTCTTTATTTAGCCAATTTCTAACAAGATAGAACTACAGAGACACAGAGAGGAAACCCCCTTCTGCAGATCTCTGCAGGAGGGCTTCCCTCCAAAGCTCCCATACTGTATTGGAACACACACACTTCACACATACACACTTCATTTCCTTTTGTTGTTCAGGATCTGTGTATGACAGAGATGTAGAGAGACACAAATAGAGTCAGAGAGTGAGAGACTCAGAGAAAGACAGAGAGAGTTTTCAGAAGCTAACCATTAATGGAAATCCATGAATAGAAGTAATTCAGCTGAAAGACGGAGACAGACATACACCCACACACACAAGCCCTGCAGTAACACAATCACATACAACAAACCTTTTGAAAAAAAACATCTTCACACAGGCTATGTCACAAATCATGTAGTGTGGCAACTCAGTGAGACGTAGTGCATTATTAATAATCAGATGAAATGCTGGAACCACCCACTGAGAAATGAGATGTAGAAGACTGGACAGTTTATGTGCATGATGGTTACAGTCAGCACAATCAGAGACTGAGCTGTTTTTAGATTGTCAAAAAAGTTAAAATGCGATATGCAGTTGTTCCTGTGGAGGCTTTTCTAGCAAATCAATTTCAGTTCAGTGAAAAACATTATTGTTTATTTTGAGGTGTTACTGCCGTACAAACCTCCTGGTACTAGATAACTAGACTAGACAAGTATAGTATTTCAGCAAAGTGTAACACATTATTCAGAGTTGAGTTAAATGTAACTCAATATTATTGATGTAATATTATTTAAAATTAAGTAATTAAAAGTTTATTTATGGACAAAATAATGAACAACACATATAGTGAGCTGGAAGAAACAGATGAGTCAGCTGAACAGCATGTTTTCTTTACAGGCGAGCACATAGAATAAACAAAAACATTCTCATCATATCAGACTTTTTATTTTCCATCTTTAAATTATCCCTTGCTTTTATGTTACATTTGACAGCGAGGAAAAAATACTAAAATTTCCTTCATCAGTCCACATTTTTAACACTGAATATCTCCCATAGTGCTTAACCGTTTTGTCCTGAATAGCACAAATTGAGATATAGACAAAATTGGCACTGCAGAGAAACTACTGTCATTAGTATCCATATCTGTACTGCCTGTTGTCTTCTATGCACTCATCCCCATCACTTCACACTTAATTTATTCATCAAATCATCTGATCCATCGTCTGGTTTCCTTTCCCCCATATTACATTTGTTTATGTTTCTCAGTGCTGGGCTAGTGTTGCAAGTCAGTAAAACCTGACTGACCTCTTAGTGTCCCTCTCTTGCTGTTTATTACCACCGAGGATCAAAGAAGATGCTTCTCACCATCTGAACTTGCCAAGAATCTTTAGTCATCTTCTCTCAAAATGCTTCTGCATGTTAGTTTAACGCATGTACTTTACAACTAATGCCAGTGCACATAATTTAAAACATTTATATGAAAAAAACCCATATGTTTTAAGGCATTCCAATCTATTACTCATAGAACATTATGCAAATGTTTTTGTACTCTTCTTTGAACTAGCATACTGTAATCTAGCCTACAGATATTTAAATATTAATAACATAGAATTTCACATTTTTCCTCCCCATATATGTTTAAAGATAGGACAGAAAAATTAAGGCAAATATGTTAAACAAAACGCTCTTTGGTCCTACAAAAAACACAGCAGGTTGTGTTTGTATGATGAGTTTCTATATACTGGAAGCTAGGATGATTCTGGCAGCACTTGCAGAAATTTTCCACCCTCTAAATGTTAACTCTTTACAGTTTAAATCACGATATGGAACAGAGGCACAAGTAAAATTAAAATTTCTCAAATCCCATAAATATCTTCACATGTAAACCATATACTACAATCACAATTTCATATTAAAGAAGGTATTACCAAAAACATCTATTAGGAGGAATGTATATGTATTCATCTTGATGACCAGAAGGGCTTCAGAAGCTCTCATATTAATGCCAAGTAATAATAATAATAATAATAATAATAATAATAATAATAATAATAATAATAATAATAATAATAATAATAATAATAACAATAATAAAGGACATAGACATTGTCTATGTTTTTTATTATTAGACAAAGCAGACATTGTCTAAAATATTATAGCAGCAGCATGTGATTTGTGACACAGATGAAATGTCATTTTCAATAGACAATATATATTGCCAATTGTTGCACAGTGGTAAAGGATGGAAAACATCTGTGAACATCTGAAATTTAGGCTACCAGTAAATCTCTCATACATTATTTGTTATGTGGTTTAGAATATAGAAGTATTTAGCTGGAGAGAATTTCAGCTGTGGGGTAGAAACAATTCTCTGAGCAATAATGATAAATGAGATGAAGGATCTCATATAGGCTTTTCAATTACGAGTAAATAAATACTTTTTTTTTTTTTATTATTAGTCTTCTGTTCTGAATAGTTCTTTTCCAGTGATGGCAGCACATCGTGCAAACTGTGAGAACATCAGTGCAGTGTGGATGTTCTGTGGTAGAAACATACAGTATCTCACAAAAGTGTGTACACCCCTCACATTTTTGTAAATATTTGATTATATCTTTTCATGTGACAACACTGAAGAAATGACACTTTGCTACAATGTTAAGTAGTGAGTGTACGGCTTGTGTAACAGTGTAAATTAGCTGTCCCCTCAAAATAACTCAACACACAGCCATTAATGTCTAAACCACTGGCAACAAAAGTGAGTACACCCCTAAGTGAAAATGTCCAAATTGGGCCCAATTAGCCATTTTCCCTCCCCGGTGTCATGTGACTTGTTAGTGTTACAAGGTCTCAGGTGTGAATGGGGAGCAGGTGTGTTAAATTTGGTGTCATTGCTCTCACACTCCCTCATACTGGTCACTGGAAGTTCAACATGGCACCTCATGGCAAAGAACTCTCTGAAGATCTGAAGAAATGAATTGTTGCTCTACATAAAGATGGCCTAGGCTATAAGAAGATTGCCAAGAACGTGACACTGAGCTGCAGCACAGTGGCCAAGACCATACAGAGATTTAACAGTGCAGGTTCCACTCAGAACAGGCCTCGCCATGGTCAACCAAAAAAGTTGAGTGCACATGTTCAGCGTCATATCCAGAGGTTGTCTTTGGGAAATAGACGTATGAGTGTTGCCAGCATTGCTGCAGAGGTTGAAGGGGTCGGGAGTCAGCCTGTCAATGCTCAGACCATACGCCGCACCCTGCATCAAATTGGTCTGCATGGCTGTCGTCCCAGAAGGAAGCCTCTTCTAAAGATGATGCACAAGAAAGCCCACAAACAGTTTGCTGAAGACAAGCAGACTAAGGACATGGACTACTGGAACCATGTCCTGTGGTCTGATGTGACCAAGATAAACTTATTTGGTTCAGATGGTGTCAAGCGTGTGTGGCAGCAACCAGGTGAGGAGTACACTGGGGAGCTACAGTTCATTGAGGGAACCATGAATGCAAATATGTACTGTGACATACTGAAGCAGAGTATGATCCCCTCCCTTCTGAGACTGGGCCGCAGGGTAGTATTGCAGCATGATAACAACCCCAAACACACCTCCAAGATGACCACTGTCTTGATAAAGAAGCTGAGGGTGAAGGTGATGGACTAAACCCTATTGAGCATCTGTGGGGCATCCTCAAACGGAAGGTGGAGGAGCACAAGGTCTCTAACATCCACCAGTGTCATTTCTTCAGTGTTGGCACATGAAAAGATATAATCAAATATTTACAAAATGTGAGGGGTATACTTACTTTTGTGCACAGAGCTTACATGTTTCCCTGTGTTCTGGAGGTTTCCTTCAGGTATTCTGGTTTCCAATCCCATGCATTGTAGGCTGATTGGCATTTCCAAATTGTCCATATATTGTGAATGGATATGCAAGTGTGAGTGCGATTGTGCCCTACAATTGGTTGGCACCCCGTCCAGGGTGTTCCCTGATTTGTGCCCCGAGTTCCCTGGGATAGTCACCATGCTCCCCTGCAACACTTTGTAGGACTAGCAGTATGGAAAATGGATGGATGGATAGAAGCTTCTTTAGTACCAAGCCCCAAGAAAATGTTAACCTGATTCTGTTTAAGAACTTGCTTCCATTTGAACAGAGATGCAAAATGTAGTATAAATAATAATAATTAAAAAAGACTCCATTCATCTTATTTCCATGTTCTTTGCTTTTTATCATAAGAGTGGCAGATCTAGTTCAAGCCATGTGGCCACAGTCATTTCATGTCAGCAGACCTGCATTTTTTCATGTTCCCATTGCTCCATAACTGCCATTGGTATTTTGCTAGCACCATGTGCGTTTTCAAGATATAGGCAGGCAGCCTTGATTCTGCCCAACTTTGTAAATGAGTTAATTGACCTTGCAGTCTTTAGTGAATGAGTGCCATTTAATACCAACTGCTCATTTGTTATGGAGGTAAGACATGAGGGATTCCCATGTCTAAGCCAAGGCAGGCCACTGGTTGGTCATAACCTTGGACTAAAAATGGGTGGATACCCAGGCCCTACTGTGACCTGTC
>CM022753.1:13592397-13709897 GCA_012411365.1 Ameiurus melas | reverse complement strand
TTTTGGTGCTTTGAGTTTTAAAACAGTCTGTTCTAACTCTAACAGATTAAACATAACTGTTAGGATAGCAATATTGCACTGCTACTATAGCTAGCTGTTGGATGTTAGCTTACTAGGTTAGCTTACTAGCTGGCTTGTATTAGTCCTCAGAAATAGTTAGTAGCAACTAACCTTATTTTACTTAGCTAGCCTAGCAGGCAGAGAAAAACTAGTTCAAAAAACCAAATAAATATATATCTAAAAATAAGCAAATAATTAATAAACCCAGAATGATTAAGCACATTTGTAAATACATCATTTAGCTAGGATGCGGTTGAACATGTCTGTGCTGACTGCAGCAGGAGAGAGCCAGTGTTTTTATTCACTTTAATCATCATTAACATTCAAATTATTTTAAACGTGTTAGATTTGACACTTTATTGTAGGCATATTTTTCTTTGTTTTTTTTCTTTTGTCCAAATAAGTGACATTTTTAGCTAAGTCAAACCATTCAAATATTTTATTTCACATTAAACCATTCACCTGTACAGAAAGTGAGGGTGTTGCATATTTCAAGCTAGAAAATCAAGTTGAGACAAAAGATTAGATGAGACACCTCCTGCCAATGTGAGATGGGGGAAAGGGTACGCCTTCCAGGGGGTCCCTTAATGTTGCAGAATTCAAAACACACACAATTTCCAGTCATTCCAGATGTCGACTGGCTCATCTACCATTTTTTTGGGGGATAATATTGTTCTTTTTGCACACTTTTGAGTAATATTCCTAGCGTACACCTATGTTAAATTCTTGCACAAAATGCGTTAAAGGTTGACCATCTAATCTTCATTTTCAATGTTTACTTGTTAAATAAACTGCCCTGAGAGGAGATTTAGTTAATTGGGTTATTGATCCAAAATCACATTTAAATCAACTAGTCTTATGCTTAACACAAGTCACTTGTTTTTTATTTTTGGGTGCATATCAGACCAGTTTTTGTGTGTGCCATGAACTGTGTATTTCATCAACTCCTCACTGAACATTTTTGAGTTAAAATGTCGAGCTCCCTTTATAGAGTATGTATATAATATGCATCTACCTTTCTTTGTAACAGCCTTATTAAATATATTATTTTAGAAAGTGAAAATAGCTAACTACCAAGCTAGTTCATCCTTCAATCTTTTAATGTTATTAGATTTACACAGATCAGCCATAAAATTAGAACCGCCTGCCTAATATTGTGTAGGTCCCCCTTGTGACCCCCAAAACATCTCTGACCCTCTGAAGGTGTGCTGTGGCATCTTGCACCAAGATGTTAGCAGCAAATCCTTTAAGTCTCGTAAGTGCGAGGTGGGGCCATGGATTGGACTTGTTTGTCCAGCATATCCCACAGATGCAGATTGAGATCTGGGTTTTTTTTAAGGTCAAGTCAACACCTTGAACTCTTTGTCATGTTACTTACACTATTCCTAAACAATTTTTGCGGTGTGGCAGGGCAAATTATCCTGCTGAAGAGACCACTGCCATTATAGAATACCATTGCCATGAAGGGGTGTACTCGGTATGCAACAATATTTAGGTAAGTGGTACGTGTCAAAGTAACATCTGCAAGAATGCCAGGACCCAAGGTTTCCCAGAACATTTCATAGAGCATCACATCTCCTCCGCCAGCTTGTCTTCTTCCCATAGTGCATTCTTGTGCTATCTCTTCCCCAGGTAAGTGACACACATGCACCCGGCAGTCCACATGATGTAAAAGAAAATATGATTCATCAGACCAGGCCACCTTCTTCCATTAGTCCATGGTCCAGTTCTGATGCTCACATGCAGTGTAGGAGCTTTTGGTGGTGGACAGATGTCAGCATGGGCACTCTGACCGGTCTACGGCTACACAGTCCCATACATAGAAATCTGTGTGTGACATTTCTATGATAGCTAGACTAACTTTTTTAGTAACTTGTACTACAGTAGCTGTGGGATCTGATCAGATGGACTAGCCCATCTGGTCCCCAAGCACATCAGTGAGCCTTGAGCGTCCATGACCCTGTCGCTGGTTCATCCGTTCTCCTTCCTTGGAGCACTTTTGGTAGGTACTAACCACTGCATACCGGGAACACCCCACAAGACCTGCCCTTTTGGAGATGCTCTGACCCAGTCATCTAGCCATCACGATTTTACAAACACACAAATCTGCAGTTTAGACCATTTTCTAAAAGGTAAGGGTTGTGCTTTAGAGAGAAGCAGATACGAAATGTAAGACGCGTTCATTATAGCAATATCTCAAAATGATCTGTGATATAACAGCACTTTAGTGAAGTACGGATTGGAAATGAATTTATTTGTCATTTTTGTGGTTTTTTTGTGTTTTATTATTTGTGGCTTGGGAGTTGGCTGACTAAGCAAGAGTTTATATACAAAACTTGATTTCACAGCCATGATTCAGGGCATAACTGTGTTTATAAATGATTGATCTTCTGTGGTGTTTTTCCTTATTTTTAAAGAACTTAAAATAGTAAAATCCTAAGCAAACAGTACAGTGTGCCAAGATACAGGAAGTAATTTAGTTGCAATTTCCAACCCATTTAACGTTATGTTATGTATTCTGCATAAGGACTTTAGGATAAATATTTAGGGCACAAAAAATAATTCTATCATTATTCCATCATAATATGCTAATAGCCTAAATTGGATACTAATTAATATATGTTAACTTGCAACATGAGTAATAACAGCTAATTACATGCAATGGTAGATTTGCCATTTTGCAAAACTTGTAAGAATGTAATGAATACATAATTCCTGTGTGTATTGAATAAAACACAACAGGGCACGCTGTTATAGGAAAATAATCAATGATGGGGTGTTGATGAAGTCTTTCCTGTAACATTATATCCCAATGTGTTTTATTTCTACAGTGGATAGAAAAAATCTACACACCGCTGTTAAAATATCAGAATGCTATCAGTTCAGATGTTTTTTTGTGTGTGTTTTACCTTTAATGTGATATACAGTGCCTTCCACTAATATTGGCACCCTTGGTAAATATGAGCAAAGAAGGTTGTGAAAAATTGTCTTTATTGTTTAACCTTTTGATCTTTTGTTAAAAAATTCACAAAAACACTCTAACAGATCTGAGACCATTCCTCCATACAGAATCTCTCCAGATCCTTCAAATTTCGAGGCCCATGCAGATGGACTCTCCTCTTCAGTTCACCCCACAGGTTTTCTATGGGTTTCAGGTCAGGGGACTGGCATGGCCTGGCAGGACCTTGATTTTGTGGGCAGTAAACCATTTTTGTGTTGATTTTGATGTATGTTTTGGATAATTCTAATGCTGGAAGATCCAACCATGACCCATTTTAAGCTTTCTGTCAGAGGCAGTCAGGTTTTAATTTAATATCTGTTGATATTTGATAGAGTCCATGATGACATGTATAATAACAAATTGTCCAGGTCCTCTGGCAGAAAAACAGTCCCAACATGTTAAAGAGCCACCACCATATTTAACCATGGGCATGAGGTACTTTTCCATATGGCTACCTCTCTGTGTGCGCCAAACCATCTGGCCACAGAGCCTGATCCCATTTGAAGTTCCAGTAGTGTCTGGCAAACTAGACACTAGAGTTTGTTTTTGGATGAGTGTAGAGGATTATTTCTTGAAACCCTTCCAAACAACTTGTGGTGATGTAGGTGACTTTGGCTTGTAGTTTTGGAGACTTTCTGACCCCAAGATGCAACTAACTTTTTCAGCAATTCTCCAGCTGTGATCCTTGGAGATTGTTTGGCCACTAGAACCATCCTCTTCACAGTGTTTTGAGACAATATAGACACACGTGCAATTCCAGGTTGATTCATAACATTTCCAGTTGACTGGAACTTCTTAATTATTGCCCTGATGGTGGAAATGGGCATTTTCAATGCTTGTGATATTTTTTTATAGCCACTTCCCATTTTGTAAAGCTCAAAAATGACTAAGTGAATTTGGCCTATGTGTTACCTCATATTTATACCCCTGTGAAACAGGAAGTCAATGGTTGAACAATTTTCTGTTCCTAGTCACCCAGGTGTACTAAAAAAATCAAAGTCCAATATCAACGGGAATATACTTCAAATATATTTTTCTCATATGAATTCATAGGGCTGCCAATAATTGATGCACACATATCAATTATTTAACATATTTAACAAAGGTTGTTTAAAAAAATAATAAACCTGTGTTTTGGACTTTTTTTTAACAAAAGGTTAAACAATAGACAATTTTTCACAGCTTTCTTTGCTCATATTTACCAAGGGTGCCAATATTAGTGGAGGGCACTGTAGCAAACAAAATAAATATCCAAGTGACAAACAAATAGAAGCATTTTAGGGGGGGGAAACAATGTGGTGTGCACACCCTTTTAGAATGGGGCATATGACTGTGCTCAGAATTATGCAATCAAATTCAAACTCATGTTCAAAAGTTATTATCACCCTGCACCTGTCATTAGTGAAGAGGTTCTGATTAACCCCAAATAAAAAGAAGCTGTTTCTGTTGGTGTTACAAATTCCCAGAAGGGATTCTGGACTTCAGTTCCCAGCAGCCATGGTCACATGACCATCTGCATCAGACTCTCATTCCAGTTAATGAGCACCAGTCCATAGTCACTGCTTGCAACTCACTCTGTTTGTCTTATGCTGTCACATTATGCTCTCTCACCTTGCCAGTATTGTTTTGTGTATGTTTTGCTTTATTAAACTTTATTCTGCATGTTCATCCATCTTCACAATCGTGACAGTAGGATTTTCTTGTTTTCAGGATCTCATTGTCAAAAGGTATCAATCAGGTGGGGGGAAAAGTGGGGCACCACGATAATATTACCAAAAACAGTCCGTCCCTCTAAAATTGATGAAAGGACAAGAAGAAAACTTATCAGGGAGTCTGCCCAGATGGCACATGGTGCTGCTAACAAGCAATTGCTTTAAGACTATTCAGAAATCTCTAGCTTCCTCTAATGTCATTAAACTGTGACAATGAAATCTTAGTGGAACTCAGTATTTTTGTGAATTAAATGATAAAATATCTCAATGCAATATCGTGCTGTTTGTTCATTTAACTCAGACTGTTTTCTGTGAACAGTACAGCCTGCATTAAAATCTCCTTGGAAGAACCTGACACAGAGCTGACCCTAACCCTGTACATCTCTTGCTGTTTTTTTTTTTTTTTTTTTTACAATTTTATCAACCATAACTTTAAAACCACCTGCCTAATATTGTGTAGGTCCCCCTTGTGCTGCCAAAACAGTTCTGACCTGTCGAGGCATGGACTCTGAAGGTGTTCTGTGGTATCTGGCACCAAGATGTTAGCAGACTGGTCCAGCACATCCCACAGATGCTCAATGGGATTGAGATTTGGGGAATTAGGAGGCCAAGTCAATGCCATGAACTCTTTTTCATGTTTCTCAAGCCATTCCTTAACAATTTTTGCAGGCTAGTGCCATTAGGGAATAACGTTGCCATGAAGGGGTGTAGTTGGTCTGCGACAATGTGTAGGTAGTTGCTACGTGTCAAAGTAACATCCACATGAATGTCAGAACCCAAGGTTTCCCAGCAGAACATTTTCCAGAGCATCACACTGCCTCCGCTGGCTTGCCTTCTTCCCATAGTGCGTCCTGGTGCCATCTCTTCCCCAGGCAAGTGACACACACTCACCCAGCCGTCCACAATTTTTTTTTCTTGTTCTTTTTTTCCACTTAAAACATTTTTATTTGTTTTTCAATTGAATTTTGTTTGTTGCTATATCACATTAAAGGTGGGAAAAGATCTGAAATTATTTATCTTGGTTTAAATTTTTTTCATCACAAAACTTGCCATTTTAACAGGGGTGTGTAGAATTTTTATATCCACTGTATATCATAGAATTTTGCCAACAATTACACATTTATATTTAATAAATAATGTCATACTTTTCCTTACAGAAAGCTTCACCATATCAAGGATTATAAATGCTTTTTTTTTTTTAATAACAACACAGTTTTTAATCTGTTTATTACTAGCCTTAGATGATGTGGCGCATGTGCCTTAGAAGCCCCTGATAATGAAATGTTACTTCAGAAATGATAACATACATTAATATAAACCTGTGATAAGAATTACAGACAGCACTACTGTCAGAGCCGCTGTTATAGAAAATGAACACCTTCTGACAAATGAGATTAAAGAATTCATCAGCATTGTGGTAAAATGAGTAATAATTGATATCTTGTTAGATGGATAATTGTTTGATCAAGAAATAAAAACAGTTCTTGCTAGCAAACTGAAACAGTAGACGTGGGAGTGCGGTTAAGCCATTAGTCATCTGTGGGAGGAGGTAGCCTCTGGACATGTTAAACATCTCTAAAAGGCAAAAGTCAGTGAAATCCTGTCTCGCGGAACCCTGAGAACAAGACAGCTGGTGAACTAGAGCCAGAAAAATATACCATCGCGTCATAGCACATCCAGAGAAAGCTGTTTATGGTTATATCTCCATTATGTAAGTGGCATAAATATGACTATTTGTCTGTTATTTTCACACCTGTGTGAACACAAATATTTCGTATTTTATATCTTTAATAGGAAACCAATATGTGACCCTCTTGATAATGCTTAGATCAGAAAGGGGACTTCAGTAATCCCTAGTGGAACACAGTGCAATTTATACACTATATGACTAAAAGTTTATGGACATCTGACCACCACACTCATATGTACTGGTTGAACATCCCATTCCAGATTTAGTCCACATTTAGCCCACTGTTATAATAACCCCCATTCTTCAGGGGAAGGCTTTCCATTAGATTTTGGAGCATGGCTGTTGAGAATTGTGCTCATTCAGATAAAAGTGCATTATTCAGATCAGACACTGATGTTGGATGAGGCGGGCTGCAGTCTGCATTCCAATTCATTCCAAAATTGGTTAATTGGGGTTGAGTTCAGGTATCTGTGCAGGACACTCCAGTTCTTCCACACCCAGTTTGGCAAACCATGTCTTCAAGGAGCTCACATTGTGCACAGGGGCAATGTCATGCTGGAAGATGTTTGGGCCCCGTAGTTCCAGTGAAGTGAACTAAGGGGCCCAAACATACAGCATACAAAGACATCCTACACAATTGTGTGCTTCCAATTTTGGGCAACAGTTTGGGGAAGGCCCTTATATGGGTATGATGATCAGGTTTCCACAAACCTTTGGCTGTATACTGTATTTTACTGATGAAATATTTTGTGATAAATTCTTGAGACAACTTTCTTAATGAAGTTTGAAGGAGTCTTTACTGCAACGAAACTACATAAGGAGCAAAATAGTTATCACAATACCACAGAGCTTTCTAGTGAAAAGTAAGAGGCTAGCCAGTTAGGTTAGCTGCATCTAAGAGTAACAATGCAACAAGAAGAAAATATTGCAAAAGCCCAGCAGAAAAGCCGGTAAATAATAACCAGTGCTTACATCCCCCCCCCCCCCCACAACCTAGAAATAAGGGATCTCTGATTTTTTCCCTCCTTTGGCTCACAAAAGGTGGAATCACCCTTCCAAGGTAGGCGAATTTGTAAGGTAACTTTTATCTATTGTAGGTTAACTTGGCAAAGCAAAATTAAACCTTACTGAAAGTTAATTCCTTTTCCATGTCCCTTTGTCATTTTCAAACAGTTTTGTTTTGTAATGTGAATGTAGCCAAGATGCATACGCATTACTCTTAAGCATGCCTTAAATATAATCTTTTTAAAATAAGAGCTAAGGTTGTCTGTCATCAGCTTATTTGTGTATAAAGCAGGTATACTAATCGTCTACTCATCACTGTAGAGCTCAATTATATTAATGTAAATATGATATACTCAAGGTGCAACCGTTGCAGAATGCATGCTGTTTATGGAGGTTTGCATTCAAATAATAATTCAGACATGCAAAATAAAAGTCAGTGGCATCACACTAATGAATCACATTCACAGATGATGTAAAAGACATGCAGTGAGCTGATTGGTCAATTTCCATCCAAATGTTTATGCAATCTTTGTTTCCATTGGCTCCTCCCAATAATGTGACCTGCTTATCTGATTTTCTTTTTTCTCAGTATCTAAATAAATGTCTTTTTGTCTATCTACTTGTTTGTCTTCTTACCTTCGTTTCCACCTATCTTTTTTGTTGCTTTTTTTTTTATACATCTGTCATTATTGTCAGACGACTTGTATTTGTCTTTGTTTTTCTGTCTATTTTGTTGTTTCTACTGTCCTGGCTTTTGTTTATTTGCATTTTCTTTCCTTCTTTCCTTTCCTCCCTCACTCCCTTCCTTCCATATTCAGGTTTACTTATGAGCTAATTCCTTGTTGTCTTATAAACAGATGGATGGAAGCACACACTGTTGTGTGGCTGCAGGAAGTCAATCATGCGTCCTGGAGGAAGTGGAGAACTCCTGGAAGAAGTGGATAACTGAGAAAAATTGGAGCATTCCTGGAGGAAGTGGAGATCTCCTGTACTGATGTTCGGTCTGCTATTTACACGTGTTTTAGTAAATAAAATCATTATTATTAAAGTACCTAGTTATTACCTCAAAGTTCTACATGCATCTAAATATATACGCATATAGTAAGTTACAGCCAAGTGGTCTGCAGGAGCAAGTTTTGCATGCATCTGATTATCTAATAGTCATTTTCTATGTTCATAAACACTTCAGCCAAGTGGCCAGTAGGGAGCAAGGCGTGCACCAGCAGAAGCAAGAAATGATTGGCTAAAATGATGAGGGGGGAGGGGGGAGCTAATATTAATTAGCTCTGAGCTTCTGCACTAGGATAGTCAGAGTTTATGAAGGAGAAACCCTCGAACTCGTCCTGGTCGAGGTTCATGATGACTTCCTGGTCAGGAGGAGTAAGCACCGGAGGGTGGCGTGTGAAAAAGCGATCAAAATTCTCCGCCTCTCGGCCACACTGCAAAAAGGAAGAACACAAAAAGGAAAACGAGTGATGGATGGAGGGAGAAAGGGACATGGAGAACAGAGACATGGAGGACAAATAAAAATATGACTGATGAACACCATCTACACAATGGAGTGATGGAACGCGTGAATGAGGCATGTGCCGATCATTGGTTACATGACATACTGCATTATTCAGCCCAAATAATATCGCATTTCATTTCAGAAGAGGCAGTCTAGGTAGGCAGCATTATTGAAGCAATGTAGTCATGTGCCAATAATCAGTTACACAATGTAACATGTTTATAAATCACCAACACTGGTAAATGACCAAGCACGTCCATGACACCATTGATTTACATTTAGCGATTTACATAATTCATATGTAACTCGTAACTCATGCCAATTACACATTGTGAAACTTAGGCCACTTAGATGCAAACTTATACAAACTCGGGAGCTCTTGAAGAATATGACTGCAGTATATTTTTCGGAACTAATTGGATTTTCATGAATACCATATTTCAATTGTAAAAGCTCTTTACAAATAATTTAGTTCATATCCAGTTTGATAAACAAGGCCCAATATTTGTACAACTAGTCAGTACTGCAAGTCCTGCTACCCTTGTGTTTCTGCTTTTTGACCCCTTTACTATGGTAAACTCTGCAATTTGATCATTCCAGCATTTGTATCTATTCTAGTAATGCTAGTAGCAACATTTCCCACCACACCAGCACTGCTGATGACAAATTGCAATATATTTATATATTGAGCATCACTTTTGAATGTATCATACAGAGAGAGAGATATGATTCACTTTGTCTTTTCCTTACAGGTAAAATGAGAGTTTGGCCACCCTTTGATGTACACAATATAGCTCTGCAACCCCGTTTTTAATTTCATTTAAGACAGTATTTAAGAGATTTAAAAGATGCAGGGTCATTGTGTTTTTGTCTGGGTACCAGGTTACTTACTGTTCTTCATATGGCATTGAATTTAGTACACTTGGCTGAAGCGAAAATGCTCCGCATACCATATATCATAAGGGCATTAATCATATGTTTACAGCCTATAATCTCATGCATATGAGAAATCATCTCCCTTTAAAAGTACACTATTAGTCTCCTTGGATTTATATATTTTCTTGCTGAATGCAGTCACATATACTCACTGGACACTTTAATAGCAACTCCTGTTTATATTCATGCAAAGACCCAATCAGCCAATCACGTGAAAAATGATATCATGCAAGTACAGGTCAAGAGCTTCAGTTCGTATTCACATCAGAATTGTTGGAAAATGTGATTTCAGTTACTTTGACTGTGGCATGGTTGTTTGTTTGAGTATTTCAGAAACTGCTGATCTCAGTTTACAAAGACTGGTGCAAAAAAACTCAAATAAACACTCTTCCGTGTTAAGCGGAAAACATTTCAGAATGCACGCCATGTGAAACCTTGAGGTGGCTGGGCTACAACATCAGAAGACCACATTGGGGTCCATCACCGTTGGCCAAGAATAGGAATCTGCGAAACAGACTCATTGAAGCTGGAGAGTCAGCTGTTCAGATTCGGTGACCCAGTGTTTCCTCAGATAAATCAGATACTGTTTTGTTGCACTATTCTACATAATCTTTAGAGACTGCTGTGTGTGAAATCCACAGTTTTTCAAATACTCAAACCAGCCTGTATGGCACAAACAACCATGCTATGGTTGTTGTCACTGAGATCACATTTTTCCCCATTCTGATGTTGAATGTGAATATTACCTGAAGCTCTTCACTTGAATCTGCATGATTTGATGCATTGTACTGCTGCCATGTGATTTTCAGATTGGACAATTGCATGAATGAGCAGGTATAAATCAACCGGGAAGTGTATGTCGATCTAACATAAACAACACCACATTGAGTGGATTACTGTTGAGTGATGTCACGAATGTCTGTTGGTATTGCAGCCGGTCTGAACATGTATGTGCTTCCTATCCTTATACTGAGGGAGACAATGGTGACTACTTTTACATACACATCAACATTCCGATATTAATCGGAATTTGATGATATTCTAATTAGTAGTGAGTCATGTAAACGGCGCAATCCGATCGCCTGATTCAGATTAAGATAATATTCTGATTCTCCAAATTCTGATTCCCACCCCTAGAATATGCCGGCATTAATTTGTTGAATATGCCGGCTTTAATATGCCGAAAATTTGTTGCATGTAAACACCTTATTCAGAAAATGAAAGGAGATATATACGCATGCTTAGACCGCAAGGAATTGTGGGTGCTAACAGATGCTTAGCTGTAGGCATGTAGGTATTTAGGAATGGTAACTTAGGCATACTTACAACAACCGTGTATACAGGAATATTCCGATGCCTGTACACATATAAACATTGTATTCGGAATATGGCTGCAACCCAAATATAGACCTTAAATGGAATTTGATGTGCATGTAAAACAGGTATATTCCAGAGGTAGGAATCAGAATTTGGGGAATCCGAATATTGTGTTAATCTGAATCGGGCGATCGGATTGCGGCGTATTCATGATTCAATACTAATTATAATATTGCCGAATTCCAACTGGAATATTTACGTGCATGTAAACGTAGTCAGTGAGTAGAATTACCTTTGAACTCTGAAAAAATCACTCACCTCTTCAGTACTCATCATTACTTGGTCTTACTCTTGTATAATCCTGTTGCAGCAGTGATTGACTTTAAAGCAGCAATACAAAATCATGATCTCTCAAAAGCATTCAATAAACAGAGAGCCTCATTTCCCCCACATTGGAGTTACACAGTTACGCTGACTCATAGACAATCAATTGCACATTAAGGCTGAGAAGTGTGGGTACCATCTTCAAGCTAATGGGAGGCATTAACAAGGAGATTGATAAGGTCATACTGTCATCATTCTCGAACTGATTGGAGTTGTAATTTATCCTGAGCACAGAATACTTTAATCAGTTCCTTTTCAGGCCTCTTCCAGTGAATACTCGGTTATCAAGTGCCCTTGGCCCGGATCTAGCAAAAATTTCAAGATTTCAGATATAAAGGTCGTAAGTGTTGCAATAGTTATGAGTCACCATTGCTATAATTCTCACTCACACCTGTTCTCAATCAGTAAATTAGTTAGTTAGTTAGCTAACTTAGAGCTAGGCTGTGTTCATGCCATATCGAAATTAGCACAATTACTAGATGACAACCCGGATGTTCTACTTGGAGTTGTTCACGTCCTCAGACTCAGAATTGTGTTTCTTTGAACCTTTAACAGTGTTTCAAGTTTAGTTTACCATGGAGTCTGCCATGTTTAGCAGGACAAATATTGGCCTGCACAGTCATCTTCTCATCCATAAAATATCTGTTGTTACCCTGTCTTTGGTACAATGTGCCAGTGAAATTAGCTGATAGAGCTGCATCTGTGAGTGTATACTGATGAATACTGATAAGCACAATAAAGAACATACAGCCTAATTTGAGTAATCAATAGACAAAACCACAGTCGTTAAACAAATGCATTATTAACAAACTTATAGTTTATTTAGCAGGACATAAGACATTAGATGGTTATCCAACTCTGTAATAGCTACAGTACACTGTATTGTGTGTCTTTTCTTTTTTTTATTTATTAAAGCTGCATTCATGCCATGCCGTAATTACCGTAATTATGAGATTCTGACTTGTAAAAGGCATTCACGTCCTTGTAGAACTCGTAATTACAACTTGTTAACTAGGAATTTTCAGAGAACTTGTACCACCTGCTGCAACTGCTGCAGTAAAATGTAGTTAAGTACTTATCTCGTAATACTTCTCTGTAATAATTCATATAATTGACTATTATTAATGTCATAATAATTCAAGATTAATCTGAAAATAAACAAATGACATATGATGCAGTTTAATGTAATTTTGCTGTTCTCAAAATTATCATCTCGCACGGATTCATTTATTTCCTAGTCCGAGGATGTGAACAGCTCCAAGTAGGACGCCCGGACTGTCATCTAGTAATTATGCCGTGAACGCAGCCTAATCTAGCATTATTAAGACATTAATACTAGTCAATTATACTAATTATTATACAGAAATATTATAACTACTTAACTACATTTTACTGCTGAAGCCATCGCCATTTTGAGTGCTTCCGCGTGATGTTGCAACGGTCAGTTGGTACAAGTCAGAGCTCTCAGAAAAATTCCTAGTTTACAAGTTGTAATTATAAGTTCTACGAGTACACGCTTTTTACAAGTTATAATCTTGTAATTACAGCGCGAATGCAGCTTTCTCTGTGTTTTAAAACAAAGATTCTGTGTTTGTTCCTAAGCGGAGAGGTTACTGACCAAGTGTGTTGCACCAGAAGTGGTGATGAACAACACAGCCTCAAAACCTCAATAATGTGCATCCAAGATGTGCACATTGGAAACATGATTAAGAATAAGTGGTTATTGTGACATGAGGAGGTAATATCGGCACATGCCTGACATGAACACACACAAACATACACTGACATATGAGAGTGCTTCCCATGAGAATGGCTTACTCCTGTCTATGTTTGCAGTCTGGGTAACTGTCAAAATTTCTTATGATCTGTCAGCGTCTATCTCTCTGCTATCTTACTGCCTGTTTTTGTCTTGTAGAGATCAACATAGAGATCAACATCACTCTGTCATTCTTTTGCTTTGTCTGTCTTACTGTTTAATGCATCATCTATTTTTCTGTCAGCGTTTCTTTCAGATTTTATTTTCTTTAAGTCTATCTACATGCCTATATATCTATCCTTCTTTTTTTATCTATCTATCTATCTATCTATCTATCTATCTATCTATCTATCTATCTATCTATCTATCTATCTATCTATCTATCTATCTATCTATCTATTTATCTATCTATTCTGTCTCTCTCTCTGTATTTACTTCTATCATGATAATTAGTAAACACCCAAACAAGCTAGACATATGTTTCACTTCTCCCTGATAGCCCTACTAAAGAAAAAAACAATAACAGAAATCATCACAGAATTTCTAATGGTTTCCACTAAAAAATACCTTTACAAACCATCAGCTAACCATTAAATCATTCCACAAGTCTTGTATCCACAAGAAATAACATGCCATCAATATAAGGCAATAAATTGCCAGTAGAGACCCCCTGGCACCATTACAGTTTCCATTCATACCAATGCAATTCCCATTATAACCATTAAACCCATTACAAATTCTATCAGAGTTTCTATTGTTTTGTTGTTTTTTCAGCAGGGAGTGCCCAGTGCTAACTCACTGCTAGCAGTCAGTGATAATTCACTGCTATCAGTCAGTGATAATTCACTGCAATCAGTCAGGGATCATTCACTGCTAAAATTCAGTGCTAACTCAGTGCTAGTACTCAGGGAAAGCTCACTACCATTCAGAGATAATTTACTGCTAGCACTCAAGAGATAATCACTGTTAGCACTCAGCGCTAACTCACTGCTAACACTCTGGGATACATCATTGCTACAGCACTTATAAACTTATTGCTTGTGATTATCATTTAATACCACAAGATGCAATGTATTTATTTAGGGATTATATATTAAAATAACAACAAAAAAAACTCTGTGTAATAAGCTCTATTATTTCAGAACAAGGTATAGCTATGATCTGTGTAGAATGCTACTTGAGAAATGTACTGGCAATTTATTTAGCTAGCAGGCTACAGTAGCACAAACATATGCTTTCTGCCCTTGTGTCAAATAATTATGGCTGTTTTTCTTTGTTTTCACATCCGTCTTTTTTTATCAGTCTGTTCACCTTTTCTTCTGTCTTTCTTGACTGTATGCTGTAATTAGCCAGAGTACAATTGTTCTCTCTTATAGCTGGACTATTGACACACCGCTTTACACATAAAGCAGAACTACAGCCATTCACAGCTATACACACACACACACACACACACACACACACACACACACACACACACACACACTGCTATCTCGCTCTCACAGCCCGCCCGAGAAAAAGCTGGATTTTCCCTCATATCTCTAACAAAACTCCTGCGCACAGGGATAAAGGAGCGAGAGGCATAACAGAGAATTAAGGAAATAGAAGAAAGAGAGGAAAAAATAGAAAAGGGATGTTTTACTAAACACTCATAATCAGTCCTGACTTTTACAAGTCAAACAGTCCATTTATAAGTTTGAGTCAGTGAAAGAAGAAACAGTATTGACAGAGAAACAGCTAGCGGACAGGCTAGTCAAACATGTGACGGAAACAAAGAAAGACAGGCAGAAAGACAGAAGCAGAGGTAGAAGCATAGATAGAAAGACAGGATAAAAGACAGAAAGAAGGAAAGAGAGAAAGAAAGATTTGTTCACATATGTAGAAGTGTGCATGCAATTGTGTGTGGACTTGCCAATTGATTAAGTCCATGCTAAAAAAACAATAGAAACCCTCATAGAAGTTGTAATGGTATTTGTACTGGTACCTTTGGGCCTGTATTAGTCATTTGTTGCCTTCTATTGGTGGCATGTTATATGTAGTGGACCAATAATGGTAATGTTTTTAATAGATAGTCGATGGTTTGTAATGGTATGTGTAGTGGAAACCATAAGAGTTTCTACTGTTTTTTTGTTGGGTTTTTCAGCAGAGGGGGTGTATATCTACATTTATTTCCAGATCCACCTACCATGTAGTTTTACATCATAGGAACACAAAGGCCATTCCTGGCCACATTTTGTTAAAGCCGTAGATCCGTTTTATTTAGCAAGTTTATTCCCAGTGGGTATTACAACTTCTATACCTTGACAATCTCCTTTAAACATGTCTACTTGATTCAGTAACTCAGTACCATCTAAGTTTTTCAAGACAACCAGTGATACTTATGAAACTGTATCTTGATGATCATTTGATCACGTCAATCACTGTGTAATGTTCAGAATCAGAGCTGGCTAAAGTGCTCAGTGACCCTGCTGGATATGTTCCAGGTTTGGTAGTGCTGGACTTATTTGGTAGTGCTTATACACAGTTACTGTATACTTATCGGTTTGGCTAGCTTCACAAACTGGAAGACTGTGTTAAAAGACATTAAGATTCTGTGAAACTTAAAGCTACAGTTAACAATGCTAGTCTATAATTTGAACATGAAAGTAACATCAGAAAACTGTATGTTATCCTCTCCCATTCAAGCTACATTGACTATCTACTGAGTTCTACATTGACTTGTTGTGCTTTTGATATGGTCTATCCTTCACATTTCTTGCTTATCTCTTGAAGTAGTAATGCACATATATTAGTAGTTCATTTATTAATAATAATTGCAGGTTTATGCATATTTGTATATGTGTATACAGTGTGTGTGTGTGTGTGTTTTTTTGTGTGTGTGTGTGTGTGTGTGTGTGACTCACAGCTTTAGGTTTGAATGGTGGTTGAACCTCTTTGTTCTCAAGCTTCTCCCAATCCATGTAGCGGAAGAAACCATGCTCTCGGATGTCTCTCTCTCCCTCAGGGCCACATCCTAAACGTTTTCCAGGGTGCTTCGTCATCAGCTAAACATGCACACACACAAATATATATAGAGAGAGACAGCACACAAGTTCACACACCATAAAAAAATAAAATACCTTATTTAATGTTGCTAGTAAACTGCTATGCTTTTATTTACACACTAAAATAGTGAACCCAATGTTACTTTATTTGGCAGATGATTTTGATAACACAATGCAGATAATATTAGCTGCTTGCTATCAAGCTTATCTATAGATTTTGGTTATAGAATGAAATCTACCTTCGTAATTTGTTTTTTATTCACACAACAATATACGTGGTGATTTTAGTTAATAGTTGTTATTATATTGTGTAATTAACACCAGTAATTTAGGCCAGAAAGTACCAAAGCTAAAGAAGTAACAAGATGTAACATAGCAAGGTTTGTGATTGGCTAATCAAATGAAACTTTCATTTGTTTTGTCTTTGTTGTCCCCAACCAGAAAAATCAAGACGTATGTTCTTATTGCATAGAATGCACAGATGAAATAACATCAGACGTTAACATGCTCTTGTTGACTCAAAAATTATTATTAAAAAAATTTCAGTGTTCCACATACTGTATATTTTATGAATATGCACTTGCCGCACATCACTAAAAGTATGGATTTTCCATACAGGAAAATTAATACACTCAAACTCAGTAGCAAAAACTGAGTTTCCATCAAGTTAACTCACTAAAATGTTAACTACTGGACTGAAAATTGCCTAGAGTGCTAAGTAGGTGATTTGTTAAATGATGGTAGCGCAGTGGTTAAGACATCGGACTTCTGGTTGGAAGGTTGTGAGTTCTAAATCCCAGCACCACCAAGATGCCACTGCTGGTCCCTTGAGCAAAGCCCTTAACCCTAATCTGCTCAGATGTATAAATGAGATAAATGTAAGTCGCTCTGCATAAGGGCGTCTGCCAAATGCCATAAATATAAATGAAATATAAGTGGCTAGTATGCCAGATAACTGGTTTAAAAGTGGGGTCGACTTTGTATTTCCAGCGACATATGTTCTCGTTTCCCTATAGTGCCCTACATTCCCAGGGTCCAAGACATGGATTAGTACACAGAAAGACAAAGTTCGTTACGCACTCCTTTACAAATGGCCACTGCCTCCTTAGACATTGATTTGGGATATGACACATGATGTTCCATGATGGACTGGAACAGTTCGTCCTCATCTTCTCCATCAAATGGTGGCTGGGAAAGGATAGAGAGTGATAGAGACAAAAATAATAATAATAATAATAATCATAATAATAATAATAATAATAATGATAGAGGAGTATAGTTAAGTGAGAGAGTACGTGTTGGTTTACCTGTCCAGCTAGCATTTCATACAGCAGCACCCCAAAGGCCCACCAGTCTACTGACTTCCCATATGGCTGATACGCAATGATCTAACGCACATATGCAGATATAATATGTGAGAGAATGTAGATATACAGTATAATATAGATTAAAATCTGCTGTGCATTAAGAGGATTGCACTAGGCTGGAAACGTACATTTTATCTTTCACACATTCGTTAATTCCAGTGAAGCAGATAACAGTACAGTATAAAAGAAGTGCAGGTTCAGTAAAACAAGAGTTGAAGCTTTAGAGAATCATGTGGAGCCAGAGATGTGCTCATAGAGTACATACAGGGAGATAGCAATGTACTACTATTTGGTATTGTGAAAAGTGTGAAGCATTTTATCATGCCCTTGGAACCAGAATTGTTTTTTTAAAACAGTTTCAGATTAGCTCAACATCGGCACATACAATCCGGCATGTATCATGAACACACCTTTTATTATACTTTTTCTCAACCTTTTAAACTGTATGCTTTTATGCATGTTTTAGCACTGAGACATTTAATTTGTTTAAATTTTAGCTAACTCAGGTTCCTAACTTAAACTGATGCAGCCTAATTTGTTTCAGCTTTAATTGAGGTAAGAGTCTCTCTATGTATACAGTCCATTATCCAATGTAGTGACCAACAAAAATGTTTTATAAAGACAATGATTATGAGGAAAGACAAAAAAGGTGAGGGCATGTACGTTCTTAGAGAAGGTAAACACATACAGTATGATTTCTTCTTTATTGCTACAGTATAGAAGCTTTGGCATAAATAAATTGTTATCGTTATAAAGCAAAAACAAATATGGCTGATGCAGGACCGTATTTAAATTGAATATAATAGCTTTATAAAAAAACATAATAGCTTCAGTTTATGGCCCTCACAAAAATACCAATGTGACTCTGGGAGAAATTGAGTTTAACACCCCAGCTCTTAGAAGAACTATTTGATAAGATAAATGTTTGACAAGAAGAAAGTGTTTGGTGTGTTATATGGATATATAAATGCTTGCCTTAACAGGTTTCATTAGCTTTGACACTTCTGAAGGGGAAATCTGCTTATGTAATAAGTCTGTAAAGATGTGACCTCATTGCAAATACTGATTTTTGTCAAAAAAAAACCCATAGACTTGGAAATATTACTGTTAAGGCTAATTCACACTGAACATCTAAAATGATGTGTAATGTTGAGTTTCAAAGAAAAGTGTTAGCATGTAGTGATGCTCACTGATTACCGAAAAACTAAAACCAAAAAGGCGAATAGCTGGGGGGTTTATTTCATTCTGTCTCGTGTCACATTTATTAGGTTGGCTCAACTTTGGCTCTACCTATGTCTCATGTTTTATCGATGCAGTTCTACATTTAGTTTAAGAAAAGAAAAGAAAAAGAAGAAGCATGCTCTTGGGCCTTTAGCATGAGCAGAATGTGATGTGTCACTCCTGCATTGCATCCGCAAAACTTATGCAAGGAGCCTGGTTTGAATATTGTGTTACTCCTACCCCAGCTGTAGATGCTTCAGAAGCATATAGAAGTGTTTGGATAAATGTTTTAGGGGCTCACCCCTCCGCATCTGTACCTAAGTTGTTATAGAAACTGTTTTGCAGCCTTCATAATAGATGATGATGATGATAAAATTGAGCATCATGTGCTATCATGAGCATTTTTGAGCAGGAAATTCAGGAGCAAGACACAAATTAGTGTTCTGTGTTGATTGTTGATGACTCGTTTGTAAGGAATGTTTGGGTTGCATTGAAGTTCCTTGTATTTCTGATGTGCGTGTGCTAAATATAAATGTGATGTTCTTTAAGAAAATAGTGGTCTATTTTCCTGTTGAATCCTTTTCCAATTTAAACGAGAGTAACAAGTAATAAATTTGTCTTCAATTTGCAGCAGTACTTAGACCTAAAACAAAAGAAATGTCTCAGAAGTTACTATTCTAGAATCTGCAGGTAGATAACTGTGATAACGTCACATGGCACGTTGTGACACCTCTTGGCCCTAATCTCTAGAAAATCTCCATAAAATTTGAGAAATTGCAAGATTCCTTGATTTTGTGTTCATTTCTCAATCGCAAAAAACACTAAATGCTGGAGTGACTCATATATGAAATCTTGTCATTATACATAATAAAATAGCTCCACGTTGTAGACATCTTGAGTCATTTGTCACTTAGCAACCAATGAGCTTTGTTCATTCTACGTCACATCCACAACTGGTATAAAGAGCCTAGTGGGATTAGGGAGCATAATCAGATATGACCTTAATTTACCTGATAGCATATCTATTAAACTATGCTCGGTTGTGACCTAATCCCAACATTTTAGGACTTCCCTAGAGTTTATACATTTCCTCCATTCACTTACATTGAAGAACTTCAGCCTGTGGTATCTCCTCCACCCTGCATTATGCATTTTAGACCAATATTATTTGTCTCCACCAGGATGAGGTTCTCTGGTACAGCTTTGGATCCTAATGTGAATCTCTAACAGGCATTTACAGACACACACACACAAACAAACCTCAGGAGCGATGTAGTCCGGGGTACCGCAGAAAGTTTTGGTGGTCACTCCCTCAAGCATGTTCTCCTTACACATCCCGAAATCAGCGATCTTAATGTGACCTTCAGCATCCAGCATTACATTATCTAACTTCAGATCCCTACAAAGGAGACAGAGAGGGTGACAGATAGCATCACATTATCCACCACCTGTTTATCTGGACAATAACTTCCTGTTCGTCTGAATTTTGTCTGAAGATGCACTTTCTGTTTATCTGGAGTATCTATACATGTCATATTTATCTTGTCATATACTTTCTGTTTGTCTGAACCTAGACTTACAACCTTAGACTTGCACACTTAAGAACTAAATTAATATTTCTGTGAAAAATATTAATGAAATGTGTCTGTATGTACAGTTATGTAACTAAGTTTTTTGACAGTTTCGTAATTTTGCCTCTGTGCACCACCACAATGGATTTGAAATGAAGTAATCAAGTTGTGATTGAAGTGTAGACGTTCAGCTTTAATTCAAGGGGATTAACAAAAATATTGCATTAACTGTTTAGGAATTACAGTCATACTTACAGAGTCCCTCCATTTTCATAGGCTCAATTGACTGATGAGCAGTTACATTGCTAGATGTGGCCTGTTGCCTCATTATTTCATGACGAATTAAGGAGACAAAACAGTCTGTAGTTGATTCCAAGTGCTGAATTTGCCTTTGGTAGCTGTTCATGGGAACTTTCACTATGCAGTCCAAAGAAATGTCGATGCATGTAAAGGAGGCCAACATTAGGCTGAAAAAACAATGGCTGTGCTCAACTCCTTGAATTAAAGGTGAAAGTCTACACTTCAATCCCATCTTGCTTCATTTCAAATCCATTGTGGTGGTGTACAAAGCCACAATTTTAAAAATCGTGTCACTGTCCAAATACCTGTGGACCTGACTATATGTACATATGTACTCACCTGTATATTATGCCTTTCAGGTGCAAGAAGAACAGCCCCATGGCAATCTCCGCAGAGTAAAACCTACACACACACACACACACACACACACACACATTTTAAGACTATATACTATGTACTTGATTATATAGTACTTGAGGGAGTGTAACGTTTAAAATTGAACACTTCTTTGCATATAGTAAAATAGTATAATAAAAACATGGAAAAGGGACATTGCACACACACACACACACACACACACACACACATTACAATTTCATGTCCTTGATTGGTACACAAAATAAAAAAGGAATAATTATTTGCATAACAAGTTCATTCACTTCTGCTTTTTTATTTCTACCTGAACTCTTGCCCCGAGAGCTCAACACAAGAAAAATCTGGCAACCTCAGAGGAATCGACTGCACATAGTTTGCTTTAATCATCTGGATAGGTCGGTCCAAAATTCATGCACTTGCATAAGCCAAGTGTATGAAAAAGTATGAAGAACTTTGACCACGGAAACAGTGAAGTAACATTTGAACTTAAACAGCCAAGTCTGAATATAGTCCTTAAGGTTTAATACATGTTTTTGACTAAGTACTAAACCTGTCAAAATTTATTTCACACTTAGTTACTATTCAGATTTTCATAAATTCAAATGCATGCTTAGTATCCCATGTTCTACTTTTAGCAAGCGTAACGACACCAATGACCGCAGACTTAAATTAGGGACTCATTGATTGATCAATGAAATTTGGATAACATGAACAAAATGACACAGGAAATAAAATTTAAAAATTTTCTTTTCCAACCATACAGGTGTGGCATCATCAGTTTCCGGAATACCGGAAAAACAGCACAAAGCCATTTTGGGAGACCCTGAAGGACATTGAAGAAAAAAAAAGAGAGAGAAAAAAAACCAACGTGTTTTTTTCCATTTTACATTTGATCAGAAAAGATGGCCTAAATGGCCAGTTTCTAAAACTATATTCAAAGTGTGACTATTGATTCTCTGTTTATTCTCACATGCTAGATATGGTGATTGCATTATTAGTCTAATGCTAGGCTTGCTAACAATAGTAAATAATAATATAATTTTATAAACTGGACAAAATAATATCTAAAAATAATCAGTGTATAAAATATGCATTGTTATATTGTCTTATTATCTTATGTTTGGCCTTGCCATCACGAAGAGCAATAAGGGATTAAAATATATTGGTAAACTTGTTAATTATAATGAAGACTTATCTCCTGGGTTTATCTAGGTTTTCTAAGTGAAAATCTAAGTATGATCACAAATAAACCATAACAGTGTTTGTAGATGTGAAAATGGTAGAAACACTGCTTTAATGAGCCTGTAATGTAACATTTGGTTACAAAACATTTCCAGTGTCATAGATGTAAAAGTAATGCTAAATGCCTACAGCTAAAGATCTGAGTCTTCCCTAAAGACTGTCTAATAAAACTGGTGCCTTCATCTCATTTTCTCCCTCTATCTACATCTGTGTCTCTGTGAGAAAGAGGAAAGCTTCTTCAGCACAGAAGGAGTAAATGTAAGAAATCAACTCAACGGAGTGAATGAAAACCTATGACGGGAAACAAACTAGAGAAAAATAAGGAAAGAGAGGGAGATATCTGAAAGGAGATTAAAGGTCAGCACAGTCACCTTTTGTATAGGCACAGCCTTTATTCTTTACCTCTCTCTCTCTCCTTTCCTCTCTCGTTTTCATTCCGTTAGCTGTGTTTTTCCGTTGAGGAAGTAATTTATGGTTTGAATCGAAAATAAACAAGAAGAGTGAGGGATAAATGGCTGTGACTAGGGATGTGTGAGAAAGAAAATGGGCTTTACTTTACCTACACTTGTCTTCATTCACACCTAATCAACCAGCAGTAGACAGGGAGAGAGGAGAGAGAGAGAGAGAGAGAGAGAGAGACAGGTAAAAAGAGTGAGAGACAGACACATTGACTGAGGGAGAGACAAAGAATGTTCAAGACTCTGTCCCATATAGTGGGTCAAACTGTGGTATACTGTATATCTTACAGTAAGAAGTGTTAGAGAGCTAAAACCAAACATTCCTGGTGACAATGCGTTTTCTTTGGCGTCGACCTGAACCTCATACTGCTGTACTCTTAGTACTTAGTTTGAATTTTGCAGTCTTGTGATCTATATTTGCACATGCTTGCAAGTTCTACATTCCATAGTTTTTTTCTTTTTGGTGTTCACAAAGTTGATCATAAGGACTTTCTATGTGCCCTTAATGTGCCAT
The DNA here is from genome assembly GCA_012411365.1 of Ameiurus melas. Lineage (NCBI taxonomy): Eukaryota > Metazoa > Chordata > Actinopteri > Siluriformes > Ictaluridae > Ameiurus > Ameiurus melas. The sequence continues at coordinate 13,686,434 of CM022753.1, read as the reverse complement.
TACGTGAAATTCGACACCAATGCTGTCATATCACAGCAAACCAGTGACTACATTTCCCATCCTACAAACATGGCCACCATGAATGGCAATTCCCAGAACACTCACTCTAATCAAGCACACCTCCATCCTATTCACAGCACTCACAACCACGCTATATAAGAGACCTTTTGAACATTATGACTTCACGAAGTATTACGCTCAGTTGCCTAGTCTCTGTCGTATTTCCAAGCCTTATATCGTGTTTGCTTTCCTGATCATGGACTTTGTTTACATTGTTGACATCGATTCTCTGATATGTCTAGTTTAGCCTGTTTGCCTGATCATTTGACCCTAGCCTGCCTTGGACTTTGTTTTCTGCCTGATCCTTTGTACTTCGTATTGTTTGATTAAACTGCCATAATTGCACTTGCTTCCATCTCAGCCTCCAGGAGCATCTGGCCAGTACAGGGTCAAGTGCCCTCAACAATGTAACTCAGTTTGCGGAACTATTCATGAAGGAGTTTGGGCGTCCAGGGCAGAGCTACAACCTGGATCAACCTTTGAGGGGAGTCAGTGTGACGAGCAAGCCTGACCTGCCATTCCACACCTACTATGAGTGGATCGACTGGGCAGTCTCCACAGCTCAGCTTCAGCCCCCGGCTGACAGGGCAGTGGTGGAGGTGACGCAGACCGGCGGGGGCTGCAGTAAAGAGGCCCAGCTTCAATGTCCCACATGCAGGAAACTTGGGATCCATGAATCATATTTGTGCTCTCGGGGATGTTTCAAGAGTTGGCGTGCTCACAAACAGCTCCACAATAGAGCACCTACGGAGCTCCAGCTGGAGGTTAACATGGCGACCTCCTCCCCAGAGCTCCAGCATGAAACCCATGAGGTGGTCTCATATACAGCGCTCCAGCCAGAGGTCAACATGGCGACCTCTGCTCCCGAGCTACAGCCTGAGTTCCACGAGGTTGTTTCTACTGCAGAGGTCAACATGGCGACCTCCTCCCCAGAGCTCCAGCATAAAGTCAAGTTCCTGCTAGAGGTCAACGAAGTGACCTCCCAAGCCATGTTCCTGTCTGAGGTCGAAGAGACGACCTCTCAAGCCAAGTTCCATTCCGAGGTCAACGAAATGTCCTCCCAAGCAAAGTTCTGTTCCGAGATCGACAAGACAGCCTCCCAAGCCAAGTTCCTGTCCGAGGTTGAAGAGACAATCTCTCAAGCACAATTCCTGTCCGAGGTCAAAGAGACGGCCTCTCAAGCCCAGTTCCTGGCCGAGGTCGAAGAGATGACCTCTCAAGCCCAGTTCTTGTCCGAGGTCGAAGAGACGACCTCTCAAGCACAGTTCCTGTCAGAGGTCAATGAGATGACCTCTCAAGCCAAGTTCCTGTCTGAGATCGAAGAGACGGCCTCTTAAGCTGAGTTCCTGTTAGAGGTCAAAGAAACGGCCTCCCAAGCTGAATTCCTGTCTGAGATCGAAAGAAGGGCCTCTAAAGTCAAGTTTCTGTGTGAGGTTGAAAAGGCGACTTCCCACGCCATGTTCCAGTCTGAGATCAATGATGTGACCTTGCACACCAGGTTTCAGTCTGAGACCGATATCACGACCAACCAAGTTATGGCCATGCCAGTTTCTGTTAACATGACCAACCAAGTTCTCCTTATGCCTGAACCCACCCGGGTTCTGCTCACGGCTCAAACTGATGTCATGACCAACCAGGTTCTGCTCACACCCGAGACTGCTGACACGAACAACCAAGTTCTGCTCACACCCGAGTCTGCTGACATTGACAACCAAGTTTTGCTCACACCCAAGTCTGCTGACACGGACAACCAAGTTCTGCTCACACCGAGACTGCTCACACGAACAACCAAGTTCTGCTCACGGCTGAGCCTGCTGACATTGACACCCAAGTTCTGCTCACACCTGAGTCTGCTGACACGGACAACCAAGTTTTGCTCACACCCAAGTCTGCTGACATGGACAACCAAGTTCTGCTCATGCCCGAGTCTGCTGACATGGACAACTAAGTTCTCCTCATGCCCGAGACTGACGACACAAGTTCAACCTGCAAAGTCAATGGACAATGATGCTCAGACTCTCTGCGTGACTGAGGATGCCATTCAGCATCCCTAAACAGCTGAGGATGCCATTCAGCCACCCTGTTCAACTGAGGAAGTTTCTCCGCCTCCTGTTGAGCCAAGAGCTCGGCGTTGCTTCCTTACTCTGCCGTGGATGCCAGTACACAAGGGTTCTATATGGACATCTCTCCATTTTCCCATGACACTGAGGACGTTGCTCTGCCTTCCGGCTTCGCTGAGGATGTTGCTCTGCCTTCCTGCTCCGCTGAAGACAACGCTCTGCCTTCCTGCTCCGCTGAGGAGGTCGCTCTGCCATCCTGCTCCGCTGAGGACGTTGCTCTGCCTCCATGCTCTGCTGAGGAAGTCGCTCCACACACAAGAAAGGCAGAGGAGACGGCCCACCAAGTCAAGCCCCGCTCTAAAGCAGACAACACAACTTCCCAAGCATGGATTTCGCCTAACGACCCCGGCAAACCAGCACAATCCTCATGTCTGTTCTACGAGAAACCTGCTGCTTGTTGGACAATGCCTGCATGGGAACCTGAGGGGCTGTGTGAACATTTTGCCCTGAGAGCCAGGACCACCAGGGGAGGGAGTGTATTTGGCCCCTTGGGGGGCTGTTATGTCATATCACAGCAAACCAGTGACTACAGTTCCAGTCCTGCACAGTGGCCAACAAACATGGACTGCAATTCCCAGAACACTCACACACACTCACTCTAATCACGCATGTCTGCATCCTATTCACAGCACTCACAACCACGCTATATAAGAGACCTTTTGAACACTATGACTTCGAGAAGTATTGCGCTCAGTTGCCTACTCTGTCATATTTCCAAGCCTTATATCATGTTTGCTTTTCTGATCATGGACTTTCTTTACCCTGTTGACCTCAATTCTCTGTTCTGCCTAGTTTAGCTTGTTTGCCTGATCATTTGACCCTATCCTGCCTTGGACTTTGCTTTCTGCCTGATCCTTTATACTTCGTATTGTTTGATTAAACTGCCATACCTGCACTTGCTTCTGTCTCATCCTCCATTACGTGACAAATGCGAATTCAGCAACGAATTCATTTCGTTTCTGACCCCAAGCCCTTTGCAATGATTAGCGATGACAAACTGAAATTAATGAACTTATTAATAAGGAAAAACAAGATTAAAGTCAATGATAGATCAATGAAAATACATTTATAAAATTATACAGGGATTTATAAGTTATGTGTATTCAGAGATGGGTTTTACAGCTTATTAAGTCGATAAAATCTAATATGATGTAAAAGCATTTAAATATAAATGTAAATTTAAAAATTAAATAAATATGCCAAGCATTGAAATAAAAAATCTAATAAGAATCTAGTTTATTGCCAATATACTGATACATAAATAGATTGTAATTATCAAACCCATCATATATAAAATAGCACTTTACTCAGAACATTTTATCATCCATCCATTCATTTTCTGTACTGTTTATCCTTGTCACGTAATTCACGTAATGGAGGTTAGGATGGATACAGGTGCAGATAAGAGCTTTTATTAAAGAGAGGCAGGCTGACAAATCCAAATCATGAGACAATAACATGCTCAAAAACAGGCAATGCAAACAGGCAAAAACTATGCATAACAGGAAATGAGAACGAGGGCGAGAACAAGATCAAAACCATAATACATGAACCGAGAAACAGACGCTTGGTATTCGGAAAACTCGCGTAATTCTTCGCAATGGATACACGAGGGGTTTAAATAACAAACGTAATCAAAGGTGAAACACAAAACAGCTGAGACTAATGATGACACATATGGGAAACAACCAATGACAATACAGGGGCGAAGACAGGAAAAACCATAACAAAACACACGTGTCAAAAGTATACAAAGTCTGTGTATAACCTTTAGCTTGTGTTTCAGGTTTCTGAGCACGCTACATGCTACAGCGCTAGCTCAAGGGGAAATCGTGACAATCCTACACAGGGTCACAGGAGAGCCTGGAGCCCATCCCAGGGGACTCGGGGCATGAGGCGGGGGACACCCTGGATGGGTTTCAACCCATCGCAAGGAACAATTGCACACACACTTACACACTCATTCACACACAATGGACAATTTGGAAATGCCAATCAGCCTACAACGCATGTCTTTGGACTGGGGGAGGAAACTCCCGAAGCATGGGGAGAACATGCAAATTCCACCTACACAGGGCAGTCAGGAATAAAACCCCATCCTGAAAGTCCAAGGTAAACATGCTAACCAACCACCGTTACCCCATGTTTTATAATTTTGCATTTCAGGTTTTTAGATTGTGGAGCATAGGTTAACTGTGCACCAAACTTAATGAAGCCATGAGACACTAAAGAGGTCATAAAACCATAATGTGTGTGCTGGACTTAACACTCACTTGAGACAAGGTCAAGCAAGAAATATGTGCTTATATTCAAGATCAGAATTGCACATAACTGACAAATGCCTCTGTTTTAAGCAAACTCCATTCCGTATGCATAGCTCTTACAGAACTACTTGAAAAGCCTGTAGTTTTGTCTTAGTTGTGAATACTGCTATGCACAATTTTGGTATTAAGTCCTCACTCTGCATGTATAACTCAACTATGACTATGTCCCAAAGTGTCTTTATACATTAACTGTTCAATGAGCAGCATTCAGTTTAAAATAAAGTGAAACAAAAAAACACAGTAAAATAAAAAGTCTGATTACGTAATTTCTGTCTAGAGCTTGTCTACATGTCATTTGATACAGGGCTTCTGTAAACAATGGACTGATTTTCACAATACATTAATTTGGCATAGTACTTGATCAATGTCTGCAAAGTGTGACAGAACTTAGGGGTGATTTACGTCAAAGCCATAATTTTAATTTGTCATGCCAAAAGTTATAAAAAAAACAAAACAAAAAACCTTTTGTCATACAAAAAAAGTTGTCATACAACGTTTCTTATTGTACATGCATTTAACAGTTCACAAGTTTTATAGCAAATTATCAACACATGACAGAAACCCCATAATTCTAAACAATATGTGTCAGAGAGCAGACCTACATTGTATTGTTCTGTAAACATGCTTTAATGCTTATACGATGAGTTTTTGGTATTCAAGGCATTGTAAAGCAAAATGTTCTGACAACTCAAAGTTATGATGTGATGTTAACTGACAAAATGGCAGAACACTGTTTGGTTATTGACAGATGCTAAGGGTTTTGCAATGTTCAACATGTTTGACATCTTGCGTCTTTTTCTTAGTAGTTTACCAAAGTAATGGCCGGAGTCTTTGCTTGGCTAAATGTGTTAATGTTAGCTCATTTATACCACAGTTTAAATACACAGAGAATATGTTTCACTTACTTTTAAATGAATGATTTGAAAATAGCAACACATTTATATACATATTTAGCTTTAATCTGGTTGGAACTAGGGGGTCTTGGTACCTGTCAAACTATAATCCAAAATGTGATGTGCTAAATAATACTGTAGTATATTAGTATGTGTCGTGGTATGTGTTACTCCGCTTCTCAGAAATTCGCTTCACATGTTTAGATAGAAACCTACCTAGAGAGATTAGTGTGTGTATGTGTGTGTGTGTGTGTGTGTGTATGTCCTCATTAACTGAAGGTCGTTCTGCAAAGGCAGCAAGAGCAGCACTGTAGGGGTCTGAATATATCTATTCTCTCTTTCTTTGTCCTTCTCTCAGTTTCTGTCTCTGCACAACTTCAAAAGCAAGACAGAAAAATGGGGAGAATGTCAGAAAGACACTGATGAAGAAGAGCATGGAAGAGCGTGCTCTGCAACAGAAAGGGAGAAAGAGAGACAGAACAACAGAGGCATAGAGAGAATGAGACTGAGAAATCAAGCACACAGAGGGAGAGACACAGAGAAAATGAGAAACACAGGGAGGACCGTATTCAGAGTAGAGTTATGCAGGAATAATGAGGAGTTAATACTGAAACTGAATACACCAGAATACAGGCCTCAGATGTAACTGCAGACTTAAGTGCTGCTTGTGGCACAGGGCAAAGTATTGAGTGTGATTCCGACTTTTGGACTTTTTTTCTTGTGTGATATTGTCTCAAGCACCTGGTTCTGTCTATCTGATTCTATCTATTTTTTTCATACCTAACTGCTTACAAAATTCTGAAAATCAAGTAGAATAATACAAAAGTCAATTAGTAAGGAACAAAATACATAAAAAAAGTAATACAAAAGAAATTCAATGCAAGGTATTTGCAGAAAAAAATGTGTTATCCTAAATACTGTTTGAAAATAAAAATCTTTTTCAACATAGTGAGGGAATCTCATTCCACAATTGAGGAGCCAGGACACTGAAGCAGCCAGTGTTTGCATTACAAGCATGCATGAAAGTTAGAGATGGTCTTGCCAGACAACTGATGACCTAAGTTGGCCTGTAGATGTGTAGTTGTAAACTAAGGAATTTAGAATTTAGATTTTTTTTTTAAACACACTTTTGGACACCTGGAAGAAATTAGTTTTGAATTTTATTCTTGCTGAAACAGGAAGCCTCTGATTAAATGAGAGCACTTCACATGGTTAAAAACCAGGTAAGGAAACCAGAGAGGTAAAGCTGTGAGTAATCAGAGTAGCACTGATAAAATAGCTAGTCACTGAGCCAAGTAATTTGGTAGTGAAAACAGTGGACCAAGAACTGACCTAGAGAAGGATGAGGACAGTGGACATCTTGTATGTCATTATTATTTTTGCTTTGTATGTAGAAAACTGGAGTGACTCTTAAGAAAATCTCCACAAAGGCAAGTATTTAGAACAGTTGGCATCAAAGGGTCATTTAGTGGAAGATATAAAGATAAGTAAGAACTGCATGTTCTAGGGTCTTGGACAAAAACGGAATAATATTTGAGTTAAACAAATCTGAATATAGAAAGAACCAGACTACTTGGTAGAAATTCACCACCCACATATTTGATGTGAGGTCATTGGAAATTGTCTTCAAAAAGTAGAATGGTATTGAGTCAAATTAATTTAACAATTACTTTATATATTTTTTTTCATGGCCATTAGGACCACTTCTTTCTAAGTGGCTCACTTAAATTGGTTCTGCCATGATTGACGTATGCATGATTTATACTGTTCCTAAATATCGCAGTCACAGACTCTAACTATAATATATGCTCTCTTTAGATGTCTTCTGTCTACCTCTTCTCTCACTCCCATTGTGTCTCTGTCTCTGTCCTTGGAGTCTCTGTCCTCTACTGCAGTAGCACTAAGTTAAATTATCCTTAAGTTTTTCTTAAGTGTGCGGCAGCAGTAATCATAACAGGAGGCTAACAGCCTACTACCATGCTAATGGCATAGTAACAGGAAGCAGTGTTGGAATACTAACAACCAAGGTAGGCTCAGTACATGGCATTCTTCATATGGCTTCCTCCTATAAATTTACAAAGTCTTTCTCCTGACAGGTTTGCTCTGTTGTTGGGAAAATGTTTGATGATACAACAGATGACTGTGGCTAGGAGTCTGAGAAAACACCACTGTAAATGTGGGATAAAAGGTCTTGTGTCGCTCTCTTCCTTTTCATAAGTTTGACAATTTAGGATGTGACGGATTCATATGCCTACAGAGAAAGCACACTACCCCTAACCCATACTATTGTGTGTTGGGGACCTGGATAAAAGCCTAAAAATATACAATACATTTGGGAGAAAACTGGATTTAAAGTGGACCTATTATGGTTTTTCAAATATTCATGTAGTGTGTTATAGAGCAGTTTGTGAATGTAAAAAGCACATGACAAGCAGAGTTATTGACTCCCAAAAGAAGGAACCGATTTTGAACAGCTGAAACCAGTCGTTAGTCATTCCAGACTTACATCCTGTACTAACCTATGTAGGTTTGCAACAAAAAGCCCCGCCTCTGATCTTCATTGGCTGCTTTCTCAAAGCGGTAGACCAATCACAACAGACTGGACACAACAGAACAGCAGAGTATGCTCTCTAAAAGGAGGAGTTTAGAATGCATCCTTTAGAACGGATCAATGAACGAGTCGTTTGTGACACTGGGTGGAAAAAAGGTAACGCTGCAATTTAAATTATGAGTACATTAAAGTGTTTTTCTCCTTGGATGCATGTAAATCTATTGTATGAGACCTCTAAAACAAAATTAGGCACGTTTAAAAACCATAATACGTGTGCTTTATAACAATTCCAATGCTTCAACCACTAAGAACAAACACAGAAAAACACTATCCCCACCTACACAGATAGTAAATACTCAGATAACTCACAAAACACATCTTTACACAATCACTCTAATAACCCAGGTCTAAACACTTTATCAGCGTCAGGATAAATCCTTCTGCTCCTAAAACCAAATGACATACACCATTATAGGTTTCTTGGTGTGCATAGCGCTGCATATCAGTGGAAGCTGTTAATGGACTGTTAATGCAAGCCTATTGAAAGAGTAAAAAGAAGCTAACAGAGTGCTAATAAAAAAACCTAACAGGGTGTAAACAGAAGATTGAGATGAGTCCTAAGGATGTGATATTGAAAGGCTAAGGGTGTGCTAACACCAATCTTATTGAAGGCTAGAAGCATGCTAGCAGAATCTTATGCTACCTTACATACACAATAAAACCATGCACTCAACCTACAAAATAATAATAATAATAAGAGGAAGAAGAAGAAGAAGAAGAAGAGGAAGAAGAAAATTTTCAGATTCTGAAAAGTAATTAGGGAATTGTGGTGTTCTTGTGTAATTATCTCATTATTCTGATATGTCCATCAAGACTTGAAGGCAGCAAAATTGAGTGCTCAAAAACTATAAGCTAAAAGTGAGAGTGTAAAAGCTCAAAAGCTCAACGTGAGAGTGTAGTGCCAGTACTCACACTGCATGTGGCTCCTTGAACTTTCCGACCTGCTGGATCTGGTACATCAGATCTCCTCCATTAATGTATTCCATTACAAAGTACAGCCGATCCTATACACACAACAGAGGAAAAAGTTGCTTTTATACTGCTTCCATAACAAATTTGTCCCAAGAAGATCCTACTGATAAAGAGTGCTTTAACCACATGTGAGCAAGCCGGAGGCACCAGAGGTAAGGAAACACTAACTTATACAGCGCTTGGAGGCAGAAACATTGAAAGCAGCTGAGGCTCAGCAGGGGACCACTTTCACCTCTGGCTGGCACTGAAAACCTGGAATTAAATATGAGTTGGGAAGTGTGAGGGAGGGAATTGTTGGGATGAATTGGAAAGAATATCAGAATTAATATGGCAGGAATGGAATGAGTAAAGGGAGTTGGGATGAATAGGAGAAAAGGTTGGAATGTTTAATAGGTGGGATTGGGATAAACAGGAAAAGAGGTTGAAATAAAAAAAATGGGAGGCATAGAATGTGTGAGAGGGGTTGTGATAAATTGGTGTATGTATGTGTGTACGTATATATGTGTAGAAGTAGGTGTATATATATGTGTGTATGTGTGCGCTTGTATATTTATTTATATGTATGTATACATATATACATGTGTATGGGTATTTTTCTTTCTTTCCTCTCTTTTATTTTTTCCTCTCAGGATTCTACGACCCTTGTTACTAGTGTTTCTGTCTGACTGTATTGTTGAATGTATGTACATTTGTTTCTACTTATTTTTTTCTGTAGTTATTTTCTAATTTATCTGTACCCAATCATTAGCAATACAAACGTTAATATATTACATGCCAATAAAGCAACATTTTGACATTTGACTTTGAGTTTGTGTTTGCAAACTTTGACAGAGATGGAAGAAGCATGATCCTTGGCACAGATAAACAACTCTTTGAAAGAGGAAGGAAAGGGTTGCAAATCTTGATAGAGAAACATAGAGCTGCCAAAATTTACAGTGAGGTGCTACGATCATTAAGAAAAGGAGAGAGAACATCAATAATGAGGGGAAGGGACTGAGTTCACTAAGAGTACGAGACAAGCAGTGATCCTTGGGCGGAATAGTGGGGGTAGAGATTGTTTGCGATTGTATATGAGGCGATATACAAGCAATAAAGGAGCATCTGGAAGTGCCAGAGGGGGAGAGAAAGACGCACGTGTGCTTTGTGTTGGAGTTATGTTTGTGTGTTTTATATTCTGCTTGAGTTCTGTTGATCATTAAACACTACATTTATGTTCAGCCGGTTCCTGCCTCCTCCTTGCCCATCTTTAAGTGTTAACCCGAAACACGGCAAAGAGGAGGGACGTGCTGTCTGAGAGACCTCATTGCTATGGGAAGATTCTGGCACAGAGGAAGCATGGTGCTGGAGTGGTTGCTGGGTAGGACGGAGGAGTCGCTGCCATCCCCTGGGTTGGTGGAGGTGTGGCTGCCATCTGCTGAAAAGGGGAGGAGCTGTAGCCATCCGGCAGGAAGTTCAGTGCCATCGCCCAGTATTGTGGGAGATCGCTTCCCAGCTCGCTGATGACCAGATGATAGCGTGTTCGTGTTGGACGTGCGCTTTGTGTTGGAGATGTGTTTGTGTGTTTTATGTTCTGTTTAAGGTCTGTTTGTTAGTAAACAATATGTTTATATTCAGCCGGTTCTCGCCTCCTCCTTGCCCATCTTTAAGTATTACAGTTTATCTTCTGCTGCACTAGGTACAGAAAAAAAAACATTTAATTTTGCAACTTCATTCTGCATGTAGAACAAATAAGAGAATTAGTTTTTGTCTTGTCTTTTATAAACTTCAACAGTTTGGCAGGATTAAGTTGGAAATGCAAGGACTGCAGTACTGGAATGAGTAAGTGAGTTAACGTCCACAAGTTGCTGGCTTTAGGATAGTATGCCAAGTTTGGCGGTCCAGGGGAGGCTCGGTTGAGCCTCTGCTCTGCTTCTGTGAGAGGAGCCAACTGAATCAATGTGTTATCTAGCTATGAAAATGTTGGTTGGTGGATTGCTTACACTATATGAAGTGTGTGTGTGTGTGTGTGTGTGTGTGTGTGTGTGTGTGTATGTATGTGTGATACACTGCAACAGACTGGGGTCTAATGTGCCCTGAGCTTTGGAAGCAACTCTGACCAGGATAACGCAGTTACTTAAGAAAATTGAATGCTGCTTTTTTCTCTCTAACGTCTCTCTCTCTCTAATGCCTCACTCGCGCTCTCTCCACCTTCATGTGTATGTGTGTGTGTGTGTGTGTGTGTGCGTCTGTTCAGCATGCTGTCGGATCCACTGCTGCTCCACTGCACCCAAAGATTTGTCTGACATGCTGGCCTCCCTTTCTGTTATTTACATTGTGCGTGTGTGTGTGTGTCTGTCCTTTATGTGTGTTCATGTGTGTTTTAGGTCATGTGCTGTGAGTTAAAAAAATGTGAAGTGACATAGAATACAGAGGAGTGTATGAGTGTATGTATGTTCGTACGTTTGTATGTGTTTGTGTATACTCATCTCCTAATTGTATAGACACCCTCCAAATATGAAATTAAGACATTCTGAAGACAGAATGTGTGTTTGTGTATGTGTGTGTGCGGGTGTTTGTATGTGTGTCTGTACCATGGTCTGGAAGCAGGAATGCAGCTGTGTGAGGAAAGGAGGTTTTCCTGAAAGTGCTAACACCCTCTTCTCCACCATGGTACACTCCACATCATCGTCCTGAATCACCACATCTTTCTTCAGAATCTTTATAGCAAATAACTCATCCGTTCCCTTCATCTCAGCCAGCATTACCTAGAAGAGAGCGACAGAGAGACAGACAGAGAAAAGTGGGCATGTTACAGTGTGCACAGTAGATCACAAAGAACATTTGCTATAAAAGAAGGCATTCACTCTTGAAGACCATATAACAAATAGCCAATAGCTTGCTAGTTAGTCGTTAAGCATTAGTGCTCAACATATATTAGCATATAAGAAGAGGATACAGAGATACTAAAGACATATACCCTTTACTTCTCTGTTAATGATGGGTGGGAATAAAAGAGAGAAATACAATGGAATAGAAACAGATTGACCGGAGGATAAACAAGCAGGTAGCAGGCATGGAGACCCTGTCAGTAACACTGATAATGGCTGGAACCTGAGTTGCATAACATAAAATTGTTCACCTAATCATCGAGAGATTGTGAGTCTGAAAATCAATAAGTCAACAGCCATCCATAGCTGGAAGGCATGAGAGCAAAATTGACTGTAATTTCTAGGATGGAATTATTCTCTCTCGCCTGTCAATCAGAGTGATGGTAGCCAATCATGAGTGTCTGTGAGCTCACATATTTGGAGGAGGGCAGAGGTCGCTTTCCACAGTGTATGTTAAACTGCCCTGTGATGCAGCATGAGCAGCAGTTTCAAAAGTTGTGTAGGTTGGCGTCACATATCTCAGAGGAATCAGTGTTTGCCCCTGGTCAATAGCTGTTGTGTAATGGGGCTGTCAGCTGGTAGGTGGGGCCAAATGCCAAATTAGGGAGACTATAAAAAAATGGTGGAACCATGGTCAAAATGGGCTGTGAACATCCCTAGTTGCATAGTGTGTCAGATGTGCTGCAGTGTCTTCCACCCCAGTGGAAGCAGTGTATACATCTGTAGATTTCGTCATTCATATGACACTGGATTCAAGCCCTATCCATGAATCACACTGCACACTAAGTTGTCTGTCTTTTTGCAAGCAGCTCATTCTTATTTGCTGGACGCATTCCAAATTAGCTGAATCCCTTTTCTCAATTTTCTAATCCCTGGCACAGGACTGTTGCAAGACAGCATGTACACTGACTGCATGAGCCTGGTAGGTAGGCTGATCTTAAAGAATGAAGGTGTGCATCTGCAACATTCAGAGGTTGCTTGCCCATCTCAACATTGCTTGCAGTATGCCCCATTAGTGGTCGCTGTAAAACACCACAGGGTGTGTGTTCATCCTCTTACCACAACTTGATACATACTGTTGTTATATGGCCCAAAAGATGCTAAGCATTCAGCCCCCTCTGAAAGGTCTGAAGTTCAACATTTCCAGTTTCATTAGTGGATTTGTTGCCACCAACATCCAAGTTGGATGTAGGAAGTCTGCATATGGGTGATGAGTTGCCACTAGAAATTTCCTGACTACAGCCATGAAAAAAATACCTCTTTATTAATATATAAAGATTAATTATATAATTAAGATAATATTAATTATCTTAATATCTTAAGACTTATCTTCAGATAAAGTCTTCCACCACAAAGAACTGTATTAACTCATGCAGCATTATTTATTCCCAGTGTTTCCAGAGCTTTGTCTGGTTTGCATCTGCAGCATGAATACATGAATTGGTACAATTGGCTCTGGATAAGGGCCTCTAAGGGCCTCTCATTTATACAACTGAGCAGGTGAGGGTTAAGGGCTTTGCCCAAAGGCCCAGCAGTGGTGGTGCAGGGATCAGTAGACCTTCCGATCAGCAGTCCAACATCTTACCCACTGAGTTACCACTTCCCAGACAACAGGACATCTGGACTTCACTCTACTGATGATGTAAAAAGTGGAATAACTGCCTGTGTTCCACTGCAAATGGATTATGGCCACAGGTTTGTGGACAGAACCACTTTCCACTAGATATTTAAATGTAGTTATGGGGATTTGCCCAATCGGCCACAAGATCATTAGTGAGATCAGGCACTGATGTCGGATGAGGAGGCCTGTAGTGCAGTCACCATTCCAGTTCATACCAAAGTTTGAGTTATGTGGGGTTGAGATCAGGGCTCTTTGCAGGCCACTCAAGTTCTTCCAAACCAACCTTTGCAAACCATGCGTCTATTCACCTCGCTGGAACAGTTTGGGAAAATTGTAATGCGAACAGAATAGAAAGACATCCTTTACAATTGTCTGCTTCCAAATTTGTGGCAACAGTTTGGGGAAGGTCCACATATGGGGGTTATGGTCAGGTGTCCACAAATTGTTGGCCATACACAGTAGTTTATGTGTCTCTCAGGTATGTGGTCACAAACCAATTGTTTTTGTTCATGCATAACATCTGTTGAATATATCCTACGGAAATATCCATCCATCCATCTTCAACCGCTTATTCCTTCTTCAGGGTCGCGGGGAACCTGGAGCCTATCCCAGGAAGCATCGGGCACAAGGCGGGGTACACCCTGGACAGGGTGCCAGTCCATCGCAGGGCACAATCACATACATACTCACACACACATTCATACACTACGGACAATTTGCCAAGCTGCCAATCAACCTACCATGCATGTCTTTGGAGGAAACCGGAGTACCCGGAGAAAACCCCCGCAACACGGGGAGAACATGCAAACTCCGCACACACACGGCGGGAATCGAACCCCGGACCCTGGAGGTGTGAGGCGAACGTGCTAACCACTAAGCCACCGTGCGCCCCCTACGGAAATAGGAATAATTAAAAAAAAAAGACATTTAAAAAGACATATGCAGGACTTAGTCCATTTTAATCGGACCCTGGTGCGTTCACCATCGATGCAGTCATTTGGGGCAGGTGAGAACTCAGCAATCACATTCATGCACAGAACAAAACAACCAGTCCTATACCTACTATTTAACATCTATTAACTTACAGTAACTGTTAACAACTACCAACATTTCAGTACCAACCGCAAAGCTTTAACATATTAGCTATAGCTTTTATATATAGCCGATTTTCTTAGCTTTAGCTAAGCAAATTAGAAAAGGAGACACACAACCTCTTGGCACACAAAGACAACTGATTAAGAGTGTGAACATAGGAGCGGTGAAAACTGGATCCACAATGGCTCTGTACTCCATATATAGGACTTTATACAGTTAATTCCAATATTATTGGAACCCCAGGTAAAGATTACGAAAAATATCTTTGTGGTTAATTAGCTAGCTTTATCTTACACGGAAAATATAAGAGACATCTGTAATATATATTATATTATGATAATAATATAATATAATAATAATATAATATATTCTAAGAATTAGTGGTTAGCACTTTCGCCTCACGCCTCCAGGGTCCGGGGTTCGATTCCCGCCGGGGCCATGTGTGTGCGGAGTTTGCATGTTCTCCCCGTGCTTCGGGGGTTTCCTCCGGGTACTCCGGTTTCCTCCCCCAGTCCAAAGACATGCATGGTAGGCTGATTGGCGTGTCTAAAGTGTTCGTAGTGTATGAATGGGTGTGTGAGTGTGTATGTGATTGTGCCCAGCGATGGACTGGCACCCTGTCCAGGGTGTACCCCGCCTTGTGCCCAATGCTTCCTGGGATAGGCTCCAGGTTCCCCGCGACCCTGAACAAGGAGTAAGCGGTAGAAGATGGATGGATGGATGGATGGATGGATGGATGGATGGATTCTAAGAAATAAAAATGTGTTGACTGCATGAAGATGATAAAAACATTTTCCTCTTTGTCCAATTGATCATTTCTGACATTTTCAACTTGTTTGTATTTGTGAAGAGAAGGAAGGAAAACAAACAGGCATAAACAGAGCCAGTCAGTATAGATGGGAGAGTGAGAGGGAGACAGAAATGTAATATAGAGAAATGGTAGAAAGAGAATAGAGGCAGACAGAATGGACAAGAGAACAGAATGAAGTACAGAAAAACAGTGTGGAATAGAGAAAGACAGAGCAGTAGCAGTGAGGCGATTCAGAAACATTTTCTCTGTAATTGAGAAATTTGGAAAAACATCTGTTACACCTACACAAACACACACACACAGACACGCACACACACGCGCACACACACACACACATGCACACAATCCTCTGCCTCCCAGCAGCACTCAATATGCCTGTTCCCATGGCAACTGCCAGCTTTTTGAAATGGAAGACCCCACACCCCACACACCATTTTCCTCTATCTATGTGTCTATCTGTCTGTCTGTCTTTTTAACTGTCTGTCTCTCTTTATCTCTGTCCTTCGCTCTGTCTTTCTATCTGTCTCAATCATCTGTTGGTTTTATTCCTCTCAGTTCATCAATGTATTTGCTAAACCTACATTCATTTTTGTGGCATTAGGGCATGACTACAAAATGGCAGACTTCCAAAACAGTGAATATGGCTTAGATAGGGATGTACAGCAACTCTTCTGAAGACGAAGACCGAAAGCAGACAGATAGAAAGAAATAGAATAAGAGAGTAGAACTGAAAGATAAAAGGAGGGAGAGAGGATAAAGACATATGACGCAGGTGGAGACTTAAGGAGAGAGCAAGGGACAGAGACAGAGAGAGGGCAGAGGCAGAGCTTGTAGGAAGAGAGAAAGACAGAGAAGAGAATAAGGGAAAGAGAGAGAGATAGGAAGAGGACAGAAACAGAGGGAGAGGAGAGAGATTCAGAGAGGGAGGCAGAGGCAGTCAGAGAGTGAGGGGGAGAGGAGAGACAGTGAGAGAGAGGACAGAGACAGAGGAGAGAGAGATAGAGAAGAAGAAGAAACAACCAGAGAGTGAGGGACAGAGGGAGGGGGAGACAGAGGAAGGGACAGATAGATAGACAGACAGCCTAGACATGGGTCAAGAGATTGGAGTAGTGACCTTGCCAAAGCTCCCTTTTCCAAGCACCATGAGGAAGTTGAAGTCGGAGAGCTTCATCCGGTCTTTATTTCCATTATTTTCCAACTTGGATACAGATGATTCTGTCCTCTTAGCGACAGAAGCTATTTTAGCTCTCTGTAAGGCAAACACACACACAGACACAAAAATTTACTTTATACAGGATCATTTTGATTTATTTTGGGCTATATCTGTAAATAAAGACGTCATCTCAGACACTAGATTTTAAATCTAGTTAGTGTTCTAATATGAACACCTGCCATTTTTAATCCCCCAAATACTAAAAAAACAAAGAAAGATCTAACAAAATTGCTGAAACTGGAACAAAAGATCATACTAGTGGTTATGTTTTAGTGTCCATTCTGTGTTATTCTTGGCGTGAGAGAGAGAACATTTATATTACCCATAATGTTCTGCGAGACTATGTCAGGTTTAATAAATGGCTGAGATTGCCAAGTCAGTTTACAAATGTAATGTTCACATGAACGTGAGATGAAATAGTCTATAAAGTTAGCTTCCATATCTATAGCAGGCTACAGTAGTGTAAAAAAAGACTCTGCAGAGGTTAGCATGAATTCTGGTAAGTACTTATCAATCAAATACCAGCATTATTGAAACAAATTATTAGTACAACTCATTAATGCTACCCCTCATTCAAATCTAAACGGGTTAGATTTGTAAGATTGTAAGAACTTCTGTTAACAAAATATTTTGCAACTTTTTTTTAAGAAATCAGTGTTTGGAGACTAGGCAAATGGGGACATTTGGTCCCCATGAAGATACACACACACACACACACACACACACACACACACACACACAGACGTGTGATCTCACACTCCCTTTAAGTGAGCATTTAGGCGTTTAGCTGTTTTCAACAATCTCAGCATGAACATTTTAGAATGACAGATGGATGTTTGTGTGTGTGTGTGTGTGTGTGTGTGTGTGTGTGTGTGTGCGTGTGTAGCTGTGTGTGAGGAAAAACATCACTACTTGTTCTCTCCTTCACCCTCCACTTGTGTTGGTTACAATCATCTCTGGAAGCAAGTCATTTAAGACGTTTCTGTGTACATTCAGGATCTACATGTTAGATCACATAATGTATCATTACACCCTTTCTATGACCTATCATTCATCTTGGACAGCAATTATGACTGCCTTAAAACAGTGATCAAATCAAGGGCAACATCGGAGTGAGACCAGTGACCCAATTCCATAAATGGGATTACACCCTGGCACCTCTCCTTCTCAGTCAATGATTCTGTAGACGAGTTTCCTCTTATGTGTAAAGTGGCACTGGCTCTGGCCTGAACATCTGATACCCGGCCAAGTTCATCCACTTGATTCATGCCGAGCCCCGGAAGGTAGTGCGTAGCCAAGCTGTACAAGTCCCTTCACTACTCATCTGTGCCACTAAGCAACCTGAAGTGACTAACGACAAGAAAAGCAGCCAACAGAGAGAAGCCAGTTCTCCCTGGACCAAAATGGAGGATGGACCAGTTAATAGAAAAACCTTCTGGAACCAGCATTGCCAAGACAACACTTTGAAACACATGGCCAGTAACTACTAGTTCTTCTGCTCCTGGGCCATGGCTCATCATGGCTTGGCTGATGGAAGAGCTGAGTGGGTCTCTCCAGATCAGAGGTTCCCAACCTTTTGCAACTGAAGTCCCCCCAAGCCTCCTCTATCATAGATTAGTGTCTATATATATATATATATATATATATATATATATATATATATATATATATATATATATATATATATATATATATATATATATATATATATATATATATATATATATATACACATACACACACACACACACACATATATATATATATATATATGTATATATATATATATGTATATATATATATATATATATATATATATATATATATATATATATATATATATATATATATATAAACTAATCTATAATCCGTTTTTGATAGATAGATGTTTCTTTGATTTTGTATTTTTGTACTTTTTTATTACTTTTCATATATTTTAGATTTTTTAAATAGTATGGAACACGAATGATATAAAATGTTTCTGAACACAATAACTACTTTGAACAAGAGAACTAGGCTGTGATAACGTGGACTATTTAACATATAAAACATGTAGCATTCCATTGGTCTTACGTTCTAAAAACTTTCACATACGAATGATGTAAATTGGGACATAGGGCGCGTCTCACTGAACAGAGCAGACGCAGACAAAGCAAGACCTCATGCTTGCAGGACAGTACTTGCCACATTTGGAAAGTCCCTAAGGTTTGTCCAAAAAGTCACTAGATTTGTTGCTAGGTGTTTTTTTCAATAAATAAATAAATAAAGTCACTAAAGGGGGTCTGAAAAGGTGCTAAGTTGCCAACACCGGTCTGCACCAATAGCTAGATAAAAGGTAGACTAAGCTCCGCCTCTCCGTAGCAAAAATTAAGTTTTTCATTTATGCACAGAGTACCCAAATGATGCCCTGTGTGTGTTTTTTTCTTGAACATAATTTGCGCCCCCCCTTCCAATCTTGCCGGCCCCCAGGTTGAGAACCAATGCTCTAGATAAAACAGCTACACACCTGTGTTTATCACCCTTACATTATCAAACTGATTTTGCCTACCTAGACAATGTTATCATACTATCAGAGTATGGGTTAAATGTAATCAGAAACAGTTCAGAAACTGAACTGTGCATGGGGTATTGCATTGATCAACTTAAACAGCAGGGGGAAAAAGACAGAGAACCTTCCCTGTTATGCAATGAAGGACATCTCCTTCCTGGCCTTCCCCTTTTAGATATGACAAAAAGAGAGAGTAAAATAGATTGCCAAAGCTTCAACTGCATTTTATCAGCAGAATCATCACAACAGAGCCAATGCTCATGAACCCACATTTAAGCCCAAAGAATTGTACCCTCTGAACAGAAGTATGTGGCCGTGGAACAAGGCACTTGACATTGAGTGGCATTACACGTGCTTCAGTTCTACCTGACAGATCGTTCCTTCATATTGGTTACTAACTATAGCCCCTCCAGTAGATGGCATGTGCCAAGCACACCAATTCCCACCTCTCTCGCTAGTTCCTTACAAGACTTTTCATTCCAGGTTGATCACTGTTCTGAGTTTGGTTACTCATAGTGCATTATCTTTGAGTAGGACCAAGCAAAGCTCCAGGCAATAAGGGGGGGTACAGTGTGGGGTACCGAGCCAAGGATATCAAGCCAAGCAAAGATGACTCAGCACTAAATTTAGCACTGTAATGTATATTTCCCTGGGTATGCTAGTCCCCAGCTGACCATGGTGAATAAGGGAAAAATAAGGGAGTTTCAGAGAATTCTCAAATGCGACTGACACTTTCACTATTATCAGCCATGTTTCCAGATTACACTGCACCCCACTGAGCTCCCACATCATGTAGAGCACTATGTATATGTAAATGAATTGCAGCAATGTACTGTTGATTTCTCTCACTCTGTCACTTTGTGGCTTTATTTTATATAGTGAGACAGAGTTTATTTATGTTACCCATAGGGGTAACCATAATGCCCTCTAGCCAAGCGTGGGCATCTGTGAGGTAATGTATGCTGAAGAAGGGAGATAGCACTTTCCTCTGAGTGTGCTAGGTTGCCCTGTGACATGAGCATCAGAATGAACCTGCCTAGTCCTCAGTACTTTTCAAAATGCCAATGGTATTACATACTGTTGTATGTCCTTGTGCTAATGTGTACACAACATGCATACACACCTGCACGCACACACATGCACACACATACAAACACACACTTGCACACACGCAGAGATGTCTTACCTCAAATTTTTGTCTCAGCTCCTCGTTTCCTTCCTCTCCCTCGGCTGGGACAGGCACATTAAAGTACTCACCCTCCTCCTGACTCAGCAGCTTAAACCTGTGTGTGTGTGTAAGAAGACGTGTAAGTGTAAGGAAAAAAGAGAGAAAGAGTGTCATAGATTATCAATAATGAAAAAAGTTCTGTAGACACACTGAACTGTATCTCTGAAACTGTAACTGTGTTACGGCAGTTTAAGCATTATTGTGTGGCCTGGGGCTAAGAGTAGTCACAGGCCACATGAGACTACTTGAAATCCATAAAATCACTAAAAGGCAAAACACAAAACAATGTTCCCTTCCACCTGATGCGCACAAAGTGCACAGAGGTATACAGTCTGCAGAACCAATGACCAGATGCATATCCTTTAAAACTACAAACCATGAAACCCTGGTCTATGCCAAGCTACAGTAAAGCCTATGTTCTAATCATTTATCAACACACAATATGATATTATTGATCAGACTATGGTACTGTTCCACCCTATCAGATAGTAAAGATAACTAGTAGACTAATTTAAACCACCGCAATCCTGACCAGGCAGTTACTAAAGATGAATGAATGAATGAATGAATGAATGAATGAATGAAATAATGCTTTACATGGTCTTTGTCCTTTAAGCTTCATATCGGATTACTTCCTCGCACATGCATGAAAGCAAAAACCTCCTGCTCACACAACGTTTTTGTCCTGCTGGATCCCAGTCCTGATGCACACCTGTAGGAGTTCAGTTCACCATGATAATGTTACAACACTACATCAGAGGAGCTAACATTATCAGGTGAGTTAGCTGATATGGAAGCCCAGTGAAGCCATCCTATGCAAATACGTCTTTGCTGTGCTTTTAATTTACCTCCTTTAAATCTTGAACTTCCAGGTCAAAAACAGTTTACTTATTGTTCAGCTTTTAAATCGAAGTCCAGTGAATCTTTTTCAGCATCAGGACTGATCTTTTAAAGAAACATTTAGAATATTATGTAATAGATACAAATCACTTGGGTTTAAACATTATCTTACTTGGGTGTTTGTTTGTATGTTTTTCTGTGTGTGTGTGTGTGTGTGTGTGTGTGTGTGTGTGTAATGGTGCTAATTAGTGTTTGTACAAGCTAATCTCCATGTAGGGTCAATAACAGTCAACACACAGTGCAGGGGGATTTCTAATGCTTACTCAGGATATCTGTTCCACTATTTCTGTCACTCTCTCTCTCTCTCTATCTCTCTCTCTGTCAGTGTATGTGTGTGTGTGTGTGTGTGTGTGTGTGTTTCACCATATCTCACTGTCTTTCTTTCTGGTTTTCTCGTTTTCCCTCTGTAGCTCAGTCCCACACTTTGTCTGAGTGCTTTTGCATCTGTATTTTTGTTGCATTTGAATGGGATTCAATAGGATTGTAATTTATACTCAAATATATTTGCAATTTCATTAAATAACCACACTTAGCTGTGCTTAGGTGTGCATGTTACACCCAAATAACACTAACTAGCACTAAATGCTACTTGTACCTTAAACCCTAACTAACCATAATATTAACGAGCAACACAAATGAAACTATTTAATGGGAAAAATACTGTATCAACCTTGGAGAAAATGGTGGCTTTACCTTATTCAAGTTATTGTATTTTATTTTTATTCTATTTTATTTTAAACATCACCAAACACATTTTACATTAAGTGCAGTCTGGTACTAAACAACAAGACATACAACTTTCCAGAAAGAGAACCATATACCTAATGTATTATGCATTAATAAATGATTACCACTGCATGTGATCCATTAAAGTGTATTAAGCAAGGAACAATGCTTATTTTCCACACAGTCACATCTTAAAATTCTGCATATGATGGCATTGCAAGTGACACTCATCACTTCAGTAGTATTTTAACTCTACTTCTAATAAGGTCCACTACTAATAATCAGCCATAAGATTAAAACAACCTGCCTAAGATTGTGTAGGTCCCCCCATTGCCAAAACAGCTCTGATCCGTCAGGGCATCTACTCAACAAGACCTCTGAATTTGTGCTGTGGTGTCTGGCACCAAGATGTTAGCAGCAGATGCTTTAAGTTCTATAGTTTGCGAGGTGGGCCGTCCATAAATTTAACTTATTTGTCCAATACATCCCAAAGATACTCGATTGGATTGAGATCTGGAGAATTTGGAGGCCAAATCTACACGTTCAACTCTTTGTCATGTTCCTCAAACCATTCCTGATGTATTTCACATGATGTAAAAAACAAAAAAAACAAAAACATGATTCATCACACCAGACCACCTTTTTTCATTGCTCCATGGTCCAGTTCTAATACACACTTGCCCATTGTAAGAGCTTTTAACAGTGGATACGCGTCAGCTTGGGCACTCTGACCGGTCTGTGGCTACACAGCCACATACACAGCAAGCTGTCCTGTGTGTCCTGACACCGATCTATCATAGCCAGCATTAACTTTTTCAGCAATTTGTGCTACAGTGTGATCAAAATAGACAGGCTAGCCTTTGTTCCACACATGCATCAATGAGCCTTGTGCTCCCATGACCTTGTCGCCAGTTCATCGGTTGTCCTTCGTTGGACCACTTTTGATAGACACTAACCACTACATAACAGGAACACCCCACAAGACCTGTCTTTTTGGAGATGCGATCTGACCCAGACGTCTAGCCATCACAATTCATCTCTTGTCAGAGTAATAAACTTCATAAACTGCGAACTGACCATTCACTTGCTGCCTAATATTGCCTAATATATCCCCTTGACAGGTGCCTTTGCAATGCCATAATCAATATTATTCACGTCACCTGGTGTGTGTGTGTGTGTGTTTTATTTCCAAGAGGCCTTTATTAGAGACGTGGTCACACAAAGAGAAGAACAGTAAAGGGAGTCAACACAATATAATAAGCAGAGAAATTGTCTTCTTTCAGATAAAAGAGCAACAAAAGGTCAAAGAGACACTACAGGAGTGTGTGAAGAAGAGCAAGGGAGTAAAAGAGAGAGAGCGAGAGAGTGTGTGTGTGTATGTGTGTGAATGTGTGTGTGTGTGTGTGTGTGTGTGTCAGTGTGAGAAATGCGCACTTTACAGACTCTCTTGAAAACCCTTAGAGAAGACACTGCCATTTACTTCCTCTTTATTAAATCAGTCCTCAGCTCTGGCTGAAGAGGAGCGAGAGAAAGAGAGAGATGAAAAGACAAAGCAGAGGAAGAGATACAGAGGGAAGAAGGGGAAAGGAAATAAGGAAATGAAAGGGATGCTCTTGAAGACCCTCAGATAAAGAGAAGCTTAGCAAGCAGGAAATGTGTGTAGGTGTGTAGTTATGTGTATGCATCATCATTACTGAGCTCATAAGGGACACACACAAACACAACACAGTGAGCTCAGAAATCAGCAACAATTAAATTTTGGTTAAAGCATTAATGAAGGCTCCATTTTTTTCTGTCTTTCTGTCTGTTTGGCTGTCTACCTATTTGTTAGAGGTCTGTCATTCCTTCTATGTGATCAGCGATCTATTGTATGAAAAATAAATGTCGACAGACGTCATGCTCCCAGCGACAGACAGGTGGAGAGTCCTCTGGGACTGACAGACAATATACTGCATACGTGTGTGTGTGTGTGTGTGTGTGTGTGTGTGTGTGTGTGTGTGTGTGTAGTGAGTGTCTCACCAGCCATCCACACTTTGTTTCTGCAGTTCTGAGATGCCGAATGAGAGGGAACCCATGAAGTCATTCCTACTGGTCAAATCCCAATCCCACATCTCCACTGATAACCTACGGTCCTTATCAGATTCCTTCAGATTACTTAAAGATCGAGATAGAGAAAGAGAGAGAGAGAGAGAGAGAGTGGGTGGGTGAGTGAGACAGAAAGTGACATTAGATAGGTAGCATGCTATGTAGTACAGTAGTTAGTGAATTCCTCTTCATATAATACTCTCAGTATAATCTATTATTGCAAACACATTCATGCCACAACTGTAGTTTGCATCCCAATCCACATAATACCACGAATAACTATGTCAAGTAGTATAGTGTAATACTGCTACTACAGCAAATCAGTCAGTTTTTTTGGAACATTCATGCAATTATCCTGGGATTTTCATGCACAGCACTCTCTATAGTTTACAGAGAATGGTGTGAAAAACAAACAAAAATTCAGGAAGAAGCAATAAATGAAGAAATAAAGAAATAAAATACATTTTTAAAAAATACAGCTGGTCTTTTTCTTTAACTCTCAACCCTTTTCGGTTTGCTTGTGCCCAATATAACATTAGATTCCTCTTCTTAGCTGACAGGATTGCAACCCGACATTGTTTTCTGCTTTTGTAACCCATCCACCTCATGATATGTTGTGTATTCTGACATACTTTCTGCTCAACATGGTTGTAAATAGTTGTTACTTGAGCTATCGTAGACTTCCAGTGTTTCTGCCCACAGCACTACTCCTCACAGGATGTTTTTTTGTTTTTCACATCCTTCTGAGCACTGTTCTGCATGAAAATCCCAGGACATCAGCAATTTCTGAAATACTCAATAGTCCAATCCGTCTGGCAATAAGAACAATGCAGCAGTCACTTTTTTCCCCTCTATTAAGATGTGAACATTAACTGAAACTCTTGAACTGTATCTGTATGACTTTATCTACTGTATTTACTCTTCAGCCACATCGTGATTGGATAACTACATGAACATCTGTACAGGTACTCCTAATAAAGTGGTCAGCGAGCATGTAATATATATATATTGTAGAGTAGTAATACACTGTATAATAATACTACATAGTATGGCAAAATATTATGACATGGCCCTGATTTACTAAAACATCAATAACTAATTTGAGTGTACAGTTGGATAAATTGCATGACCAAATTGTTGGTGTATTGTATGCGATTTACAAAAGAAATTAAATGATGGAATATTAAAGAGACTCCCGGAAGAGTAAACCGAACTTCAAACTTAAATATAATGGCATAAATGAATGTAAAAAATGTAGACATGAGTGTGCATTATGTTAACAGGGTATATGTGAATGAAACCCTTTTCAAAGGTTCTTTTTAAATGCTGTTGATATCTCATGCAGATGTGTGAGGAATATATAATACGGAACCAATTTAACTTGGTAATTATAAGTGATCGTTTTGAGAACGTTTTTGATTAATTTAAATGCATAAATGCAGGCATTACATGGATACGAGGCTTAAACCTCTCCAGCATTAAAACTTAGTAAATGGCATTTTGTCTTCAACTGACATATTATTGAATTAAGCAGCAACCAAGAAAATGTCATATCAGAACTATTTAATAAACTCTTAAATATAATACTGATGAAGCTTTGCTTCTATTTGATGAAATAATTTTGTTTGAAGTAAAAACTATATTAAAAATACATTTTGATTGAGAAATTGATTTATACACCAACATTAACTTCACTTATTGCATTTGTCTTACAAACTAACTTTAGTTTTTTTTTTCCCAACTGGAAACTGGAAGACACACTTGCTATGCCATTATTTATGCTCAAATGTTTGTTTCACCATTTATCATCTTTATCCACACCACAAACTTTACAACATATAACATTTCTATGAGTCATCTTTTTCAATATCTGCTTTTTCCATTTATGCTGTATTACATATAAAGTCACAGCTTCTCACAATGTGAAGGTCTCGTTCCATGTCGGATTCAGGCAGCACTTTATAGTCTTGGTCTTCTGTTTGCTCTCGCTTTTCGGATCAGGAATGAGTTTGAGCTTCACGTATGGGTCAGACAGGCCATTCGGATCCATTGGAACCAAGTTTCTCGCTTCCTTGACTAAAAAACACAAGTAACACATATGCACACTGCAGTTTCAATCAGAACAATTTTTTCAGAACCAGGAAACACTGGCAATTAGCAGGAAGAGTCTGTTACAAACACAAGCTTTTTTATATATTAAAATGAATTTGCAGGAGTAAGTGAACCAAGACTGTAGTTTGGGACAGTGAACATTTATGCATATACATGTCACAAAGCATAGTTGCCAAATAAGAAAAATAATCCAGCTACATAAATGGCTAATTATCTAATAAAGCGTGATCATGAATCCCCAAAAGATGAATCATCAGTTTACTGATTTACTGTCACTATAAGTAAGGTGACATTATCTGTGTGTGGTTTTAGGAGAAAGGTTTTGCTGTTTATTTATTCCTATTGTATCATTAGCTTGCTTTTTTTTTTCGTTCTCTGACATTGGGAAGTCAGACAATTCATGAAAACAGTTCCTATAATCAATGTACTAAATTGTGCGCATAGATTAGCTTAGTATGGCCATTAGAAACAAAATGGAGGTCACAAAATAAGAATGGGTGCTCAAAATGTACTTTATTCATACTGTCAATTAACTATTCATAAAATTGTGCCCACATTTTGGATAATATGGCAGTCTTTACTTAAAGCAGATCTAGTCACCCTAGCTCTCTGTTCATATATGGCAGTGGGACTATTAGTCATTGGATCCACTCTGGTCATTACTCCTTCACGCCTGCAGAGGGCCACCACTTCTTGTACACACAACCCAAATTACTGGTTACCTTTGTCAAACTCCTACAGTATGTTTGTGTAAATTCTGCATGCTCTATTCCAGAATTGCTATTTCTGTGTTTTGATCTTTACCTGCATTCACGACAATTCTCTGGATTTGCCTGATTTGTTTGCTGATCTCTGTGTTTGAGCTTCCTTGATGTTGGATATTGTTGTGAATTTTGTTCTGAACCTTCCACACATTAATTCTTGCACACCAGAGCCATATCTCCCTGCAGTTCTTGCCTGGTTTCCCACTGAAGTTAAGCAGGGTTAGCCTGGCCAGTACCTGAACGGGTGACCTCCTGGGGAAAACTGAGGTTGCTGTTGGAAGTGTTATTAGTAAGGCCAGCAGTATGGGCATTCTTGTGAACTATGGCTGCCAATGGCATATGGCATAAGTCAACAGTCTGACTGGCCTAAGCAAATACCAAACACTTCTTTCCACTTTTTCCACATAGCATTTCTACCTGTACTAAACTTTGTACTCTCTTTACTGTACACCTGTACTCTCTTTACAACCTTATCTTCTCTTCTCTGTCCTCCTCCTCCCCTTCCCTTACCTCTGTCACTGCAGTCACTTTGTCACTTTCTTTTCCAATAAAGTTACATCAATCAGGAGCCAGTTCTCCACCCCTGACACCCAGAGACAGGCTTATAACTCCTCCTCACTAGCTGTCCTCGTTCAACCTGTTCTGTAGACAACCTGTTCTCTAGACCCTATCCCTTCTCATCTTCTTCAGTCCACCTCTCCCATGCTACTACCTGCATTCACACACATCTTTAACACATCCCTCTCCACCGGCACATTCCCAATCTCATGTAAACAGGCCCGGGTGACCCCACTGCTAAAAAACAACAACACTTTACCCTGAAGCAGTTGGCAACTACAGACCTATCTCCCTCCTCCCTTTTCTGTCCAAAACCCTTAAAAAAGCTGTATTAAACAAATTTAAATTTTTCTCGCACAGAACAACCTCCTGGACACCAAGCAGTCTGGCTTCAAGAGTAGTCACTCCACAGAGACTGCTATGCTGAAGCCTTACGATTAGCAAGATCAACCTCAAGATCATCTGTCCTCATCCTACTCAGTATCTCCACTTCCTTTGACACTGTAAATCATCTTAATCATCTCTCAGACAGATCCTTCAAGGTATTGTGGAAGGGAAGGATTTCTGAAACTCAGAAACTCACAAGTAGGGTTCCCCAGGGGTCTGTTCTGGGTCCACTCTCTTTTCTATTTATACTACATCTCTGGGCCTATGATTGAGTCTCATGGCTTCTCTTATCACTACTCTGCTGATGACACCCAGATCTATTCGTCCTTCCAGCCTGATGATCCATCTTAGCTTCTTATCATCCCTGCCTGCCCCTCAATCAACCACAACCCCACCGTACAGCTTGGCTCAACCACACTCAAGTCAACCAGGACAATCAGAAACCTTGGGGTGACTTTTGATGAAAACTTGACCTTTACAGAGCACATTTCCACAACTGCACATTCCTGTACGTTCATTCTGTACAATATTAAGAAAACTAGACCCTATCTCACTCATCTGGCCACACAGCTACAAGTTCAGGCTCTTGTCATTTAAAAACTGAACTATTGCAATGCACTCCTCTCAGGCCTCCCAGCCAGTTCCATCAAAACATTCAGATGATTAAGAATGCAGCAGCATATCTTGTCATCAACCAGTCCAAAAGTCTTCAAATCTTCATCTCCCTCAACCGTCCCGCATCTAATTCATGGCCTTGATGCTCATATACAAAAACTTGTCTGGAACAGCACCCCCCTACCTCAACAATCTCTTTGAGGTTTATGTTCCCTCACGTAACCTGAGATCAGTTAACGACCGATATGTGGAAGTGCCTACTCAGCGAGGCACAAGGTCTCTTTACAGAACCTTCAAACTGACTGTCCCTCAGTGGTGGAATGAACATCCAACCTCAATCCAGACTGCAGAATCTGTCACTATTTTCAATATATATATAAACAAACATTACGTGCTTACACTGGCACTTAAAGCTCTGCACATTTTGCTTCTCTAGAACTCAATTAAAAATCTTGTATGGTAGCACTACTTGTATTGTTCTCTGCTTGATATATCTCTTTGCTTATATTTACTCATGTGTACAGTAAGTCACTTTGAATAAAAGCATCTGCTAAATGAATAAAGGTAATGTAATGTAAATGTTATTAGACACTGCTAGACATTAGATACTGTGACCGGCAATGTTCTTTTTTTTAACCAGTTAAACTGGCAGCCTCGTATTAAGGTGTTATATAGTCATGAATATAATCACTAAAGACTCAAAAGCTCAGATAAAAGTGGCATACAATTCAGTATACCCAAGTGAATTCTATTTCTTTCTACTCCATGTCATTGAGCGCACGCTTTATTTTTTAATGAAAAAAAAATCATTCTATTTAAAATTATCATGGTATATCATTACACTGATGTATCATTGCACCATTGGATCAATAATGTTTTATTGCAATGTCATTATTCATACCAATGCAGGTAAAAACAAAAACAAAAAAAACCCATTTCATTTAACTATAAAATGGACATGAGATGCTAAAAAAAGGCATCTGGTAGTGGTTACTTATATTTTCACCAAGTGTGAGCATATAGAACAACAATAGGGTGTGGTTTGGTCTTTCTAAAACATAAGAGAGGAAATGCTAGTTATTATTACTAAATATTACACAACTGAGATTTCCCAGCACAGTAAATATATATTTCATGGCAAGAAAGCAATACAGCTAGCTATCTACTGAACAACAATGTTCTCTCCAAAATCACAATATCCATAATTGCCTGATTATTACTATAATCGCCGATCATTATTGCACCGCCAAAAGAATATAGGAGAAAGTCCTGTGATTTCTTTTTAACACCTGATATTGAGTAAGGTAGTACACTTTTCTGTGTGTTCATACCTACTGCACACACATACACAAAAGACTAAGAGAATGATAGAGAAATTCTAATATCTATCTATCTATCTATCTATCTATCTCTCTCTCTCTCTCTCTCTCTCTCTCTCTCTCTCTATATATATATATATATATATATATATATATATATATATATATATATATATATTGGGTTTGACCTCAACAGTCGAGCGTTCTACTGATTAATCCTGGGAGAAAACAGAGAGCAGCCTAAGGGAAGGTAGGCTGCTCTCTTCATTTAGAGAATGTGTGTGTGTGTGTGTGTGTGTGTGTGTGTGTGTGTGTGTGTGTGACTGGCTGCACAGACCTTAATTTTAGAGCTGATGAGTGTTACACCCAGCATGCTTAGTAATAACACACACACACACACAATGCAGCACATAGAGCACATAGATTACATACATAAATGTATCTATGTAGGCATTTACACCATCGCCAGAGAAAATGTCTTGCTGGCAGGCATGCATTAATTCTTTATATCAGGTCTCCTCTATAGTAGATCAAAAACTCTCATTTACCATGTTTATAATACCATATGAAATACAAGATTGACCATCTTATGAGATTTTCTGATCGCGCTAAGTATTTGCGTTTGTGATAAATGCTGAGTGCAAATTCTGTGTAATTTCTGCAGTTTTTAATGGAAAAAAAGGACATGAGGGAAATAATATTCCACAGCATTTGTCTTGTTTCTACTTCCACTATGTATTTACACTCACTGTCCACATTAATAATGATGTAATTACTATTTACATTCTTCTACATTGCTAATTTCAGTCATGAACTATCGTTCACGTTAGTTGTCCATTTTCCCCAGTTGCCTAGCAACAGTATTCTGGCAACTTTAGTCATTTCATCTTTTTCATGTCAAAAGCCGCAATCAGTCAGTTCAATATGTAAACATGTTACCATGTAAATAAGAAAATGACCTTGAATAATGGTTTAGGCTAGAATTATACACTATGAAATCACATTAAATGAAAATAAGAAAAATGATTGACATGGATTTTGACAGAAGTGAAATTTGTTTGGACAGGACAAAACTTCTGAGGAATTGGAGACTCCTGACCGCAACACATCACCCTCACTCTGCAGCGAAACATCTCCTCTCTCTGTCATGATGCTGACAAAAAATAACAAATAACTTGCTCTGCCTTTCTCACTACTGGATTTCAAAATCATAAACGAAATGTCAAATTTCATTTGCATTACCTGCCTGTTCAGTGTAAGCTCCTTGCACAATCGACAATGAAAAAAGAAAATACATCATGTCTAAACTCAATGTTGATTATAGCATATGCTTAATCATTTTAAATAAAATGTTATTATCATATTTATTTAATTATTTGAAGAGTTTAATTCCAAAAGATAACATATCCACTTCTAGACATTTTGGTAACTAGGGATTTATATAATATTTCATATAATATTATCTCTTACACACAGATATGTGTAAGGATGCATGTAAATTTATTTAATGCAATTTTATATAGAAACAAAAGAATGTCAATATATCAATCAGGAACAACAGAATACCAATTAAGGCAAAAATATAAAAATAAATATAATTAACACTAATGAATAGATTTAGAAAATCAAAGTAAAAAGCTTAAAGTTTAAGAAAAATAATGTTACTCCATTAAAAATTATTATTTGAAGTGTAGAATAGTCAATATCAATGCTTTTTGCCACACAGTAGCTTTCTCAGTCATGTCAATAGAAAAATGTTTAATTTCAGTGGTTGGGCTGTTTACACTTTGTACTAGATTGGATCATCTCTCTATATATTTGCACCCATTTCCCTCTTCCATTTTCTTTTTTTAATACCATTTTGACCTTGCATTCATATGAAAAAGTTTTGAAAATCCTCTAAAATGAAACTGTAAAAGATGCTATTTCATGTTTTACAGTTGAGAATTTTTGTTCTGCTGAACATTTTGCATTCTCCTTGGTTTCACTGGGCCTGCTGTCTTTTGACTCATCTCTGCCCCACCCCTGTTTGACAGTATGTCTGAGTGACAGAGAGGACATGACAACCACATACCAATGTCCCTCTTTCTACCTCTGGACCCCCCCTATTTCTTCTGGGGTTTTTTTTGTATTGGTATTGTTGTTGCTCTAAAGTCGTATTTCTGAGGTTTTTTGGGCTGGTTTTCCGGACATCATGCAAATCATGACTGTAAGCTCCACTGAATCGACCTAATAGAGACAAGCACAGCGAGAACGAGACATTGTAAATGATTAGACAACATCACCACCTGCTGGACCCACAGAGAACTCCCACATCCGCGGCACATATTTAGCTCTTTCCATCTGTCTTTCTATCGCACTTTGTTTCCCTTTTTTACTTTGTCACTCTCACTCCATTTATATGTGTCTCACCATCTGTTGCTGACCACATTACCATATGTAGTTACAGTATTACTAATTCTGCCAAGCACTGCCAAGAATTTCTATCAATAAAATAAACAGAGTATAACTATTCAGAGGAACAGAAATGAAGCCAGAAAAAATACTAGGACAGTACTCTGCGTATCAATACCATGCCTCCACAGACAGGGGGCTTCCTCTGATGACTGTACTGTACAGAAACCCTGTAGTTAACAGTTTGGCCTACTTATAACAGGAGGTTGTGAGCTCTGGCAGTGCCAAACATGGCTGAGCATGTGTTATGACACCAGTTTAATAGATTATATATGTGAAGAAAATCACTTCATTGTATTATAGTTGTATATGTAGAGGAACCTGATACTACTAACTAGCAGGCAGAGAGGAAAAACAGAATTGAAACAAAAAACTAACAAATTGTTTGCCCAAAAGCCCAGAAAACGTTACTTTGGAATTTCACAAAGTGCCGTCGTTGAAGGCAAACTCTTAAATAAATGCCTCCACTCAGAAAACATTACCATATCAATAATTACACAGTTTATTTAAAAAATGCATCCCCAAAGAAATCTCTAAGTTGTTATTATACAAACAATTATATTAGAATGAAGGAATTAATATAAACCTGTGATTTGCCTTGCAGCAACCACTATTGTCAGTACTGCTGTTATAGAAAATTAATCAACAATTTTAGACCAATCAGACTGGAGAATTCACCACACTGTGGTGTTATCCATCCATTCTCTGTACTGCTTATTCTAAACAGGGTTGTGGTGGAGCCTGGAGTCTATCCCAGGGAACTCAGGGCACCCTGGACAGGGTGCCAACCCATTGCAGGACACAATCACACACACATTCATACTGCGGACAATTTGGAAATGCCAACCAGCCTACAACGCATGTCTTTGGACTGGAGGAAGGAAACCCCAGAAGCACAGGGAGAGCATGAAAACTCCATGCACACAGTACAGAGACAGGACTCGAACCCCCGACCATCGACGTGCAACGCAAACATGACGAGCGGTCCCAATATTACTGCTAGACAAGCTTCTCAGTGTTTCTCTTTGACAAAAAGTCCAGCTTTGTCTCAATAGCTTTTGTGCAGTCTCTCCACTTTGGCAACTCATGATTAATTATATTTTAATCTCACATATTGTACAGCTACACTTTAACAGTAGTATTGTGCAGACTGTAATGCATTAATTTATTGTAAAAAGCGCTATACAAATAAAATTGAATTGAATTGAATTATTGCAAGTGGTGCTAAAGCATGTGCTAACTGCTGTATTCAGAGATTACCAGTAGGGGGTGACACACACCAAGAAATGTTGCAGGCGCGCATCACCATGTATTGAATCTTCAGCTGTTTAAATTTGAGTACAAAATAATAGAATGTGTCACAGTAGTTACTAAATCTGGCAAAGTCTGCACACTGAATAATAATAGGAATGTTTTATAAAAAAAAAATCTACTTATTTATGTAGACTGACCTCGACATATATAACTGATGCTTAATTTAACTGCAAACTGAAACATCAAAGTCAGGGATATTATCTTATATTACACTAATATATCAGAAACTAGTTCTCTTTCAACAGTTTTATTCTGAGGTCCTGGAAGGTCTGTCAGCTGCCCCTTCGAGCCCCTAGAGTGGATCCCATCCACAAGGACATTGTATGCACTCAAGTGGCAGTTTTTGTCTTGTGGTGTGAGGAACGTCAGCTAGACCCAGTGAACTGCACAATAACTACAGTCCTAGAGCTCTTACAAGAACGTTTCTCAGCGGGCTGGGCTCCTTCTACAATCAGGGTACTTGGCCGCCATTTCGGCCAGCCTTGCCCCTATTGATGGAGCCTCTATGGGGCAACATCCTCTAACTTTGAGGTTCATGCATGGTGTCAGACGGCTGAGGCCCATCTGCAGGCCGCGCATACCTTTCTGGGACTTTCTATGGTCCTGGAAGGTCTGTCGGCTGCCCCATTCGAGCCCCTGGAGTAGATCCCTTCCACAAGGAAATCATATGCACTCAAGTATCAGCTTTTTGTCTTGTGGCGTGAGGAACGTCACCTAGACCCAGTGAACTGCGCAATTGCTACAGTCCTGGAGTTCTTACAGAACGTTTCTCAGCGGGCTGGGCTCCTTCTACAATTTGGGTTACGTGGCTGCTGTTTCGGCCAGCCATGTCCCTGTTGATGGAGCCTCCGTGGGGCAACATCCTCCACCTTTGAGGTTCATGCGTGGTGTCAGACGGCTGCGGCCCATCTGCAGGCCACGCATACCTTCCTGGGACCTCCTGTGGTCCTGGAAGGTCTGTCAGGTGCCCCATTTGAGCCCTTAGGGTGGACCTACCGTCTCAAAAGCCGCAGGGTTGATTTATCATCCTTGGCAAGAACTAAGGAAGCTGTGGGTCTGGCCCCTGAGGGGCACTAGCGCATAGATTCTGGTCGCACAACTGAGGTGGTAGAGACCATGTTAAACGCTAGAGCACCATCTACAAGGAAATTGTACGTGCTCAAGTGGCGCCTTTTTCTCTGGTGGTGTGAAGAACGTCAGCTACACCCAGTGAACTGCGCAATAGCTACAGTCCTGGAGTTCTACCAAGAACATTTCTCAGCGGGTTGGCTCCATCTACTATCGGGGTTACGTGGCCGCCGTTTCGGCCAGCCCTGGCCCTGTTGATGGAGCCTCTGTCGGGCAATGTCCTCTAACTTTGAGGTTCATGCGTGGTGTCAGACGGCTGAGGCCCATCTGCAAGCCATGCATACCTTCCTGGGACCGTGCTGTGGTCTTGGAAGGTCTGTCAGGGACCCCATTTGAGCCCTTAGAGTCAGCCTCTGTGACTCTGTGACTCAGCTTATGACTCTAAAGGTAGCTCTTTTACTGGCCCTGATATCTCTCAAGCGAGTGGGAGGTCTACAAGCTCTCCCTGTTGCCCCTCCTGCCTTGACTTTACCCCTAAATAAGCCAAGTCCTTCCTGTATCCTAGGCCGGATTATATTCCTAAAGTGACTACATTGGCTGCCCACCCTGTGGTGTTGCAGGCTTTCTGCCCCCCTCTGTCCTTCACACCAGAACAAGAGAGGATGCACCCGCTGTGTCCAGTAAGGGCTCTCTGTACTTACGTCCACCGCTCCGGCCAGTGGCGTAAGTCGGAGCAGCTACTAGTCTGCTTTGGCAGCGACAGGAAAAGTGATTCTGTGTCAAAGCAGTGCCTCTTTACTTGGATTGTTGAAGGCTTTGTCCAAAGGGGTATCCTTGCAGGATGTGTGTGCGGCTGCAGGGTGGTCTATGCCTCACACAGTCATATGTTATTACAGCCTGGATATTCATTCAAACCCGGGCTATTTTTGAACAGGCCGTACTCTCGGTATGACGGAGTGGGTATTCCCGTTCCCATACTGCTAAACGCAACGTCTCGTTCCCTTCTCAGGGAACAGGGTTACATGCATAACCCCGACGTTTTCTTCAGTGCAAAAAATATATTTTTACCTTTATATCCTTATCTGTAAATGTTAGAAACTTATGCCAGTATTTCCATATTACATAAAGGCTCGTCCTGACAGCGAGTGAGTCTTCACTGAATGAGGGCAAGTCAGCGCATGTGCGTCAATCAAACAACACACGATAGAAAGGAAACGCAATAACTCTTGCTAAAATATTAATTTTGATCTAATATGTTGTTTGATGCTATATTTAGCTATATTTAGAAACTAAAGTAATTGTTTTTAATGAGAGCAGTAACTGTAATGGTATTGTAATATGTAATCGTATAGAAATATAAGAAGTGTCATACATTGACAGAATAAAGTAACATGTTACTGTGTTCAGATGAGTAAATGTGTGTGTTACTACAAAGTTACTGCAAAGTTAACTTACCAGTAGAAACTTCATTTGTGCTTTTTTCGCATTTTTAATATAGTGATTTAACTTCTGCTTTAAAGTTTGTAGACAATCAGTTGTTTTTTTGTCTTCAAAATACAATGTTAATATGTTTTTTTAAATCCTTTGCACAATGTATAGCATAGCCCACATAGATACATTTAATACCCTTTTCATAGCCTTCAATTTGCACAATCTTTGAAGGACAACATTGGGCAGAATGTGAAATAATTTTTTCCCTGAAAAAATACAGAAAATAAAAATTGGCCTTTCAACTCAACTAATCGATTAATCGAAATAATAATCGACAGAGTAATTGATTATGAAAATAATCATTAGTTGCAGCCCTAAGCGGAGTAACCCTAAAACTTTTTCTTTTTGTAAAACAACACAATCATTCATTAATGAAAGAAATGTCGTTTTTTAATGATTTATAGTTCGATTTAATATGAGATGAGTTATTTCCTGTTATCACTTTCATTATAGAAAAAGGCAAACAGCTGTTCCCTCACCAGCATCTCCTTCTTTGTCTCTCTCCCTAAAATCGCAGCTTATCATTTTGCAGAGAAACCAAAAAAGCGTAAATTCCTCTGTCTGGAAGACTTTGCTGGTAAACTTTACAAAGAACCACATTAATGATTATAGGTGTTTCTTTGTTAAACAACATGCAACCCCAATTCCAAAAAACGCTGTGTAAAATGTAAATTAAAAACAGAATGCAATGATTTTTAAATCTCATAAACCCACGTTATTCACAATAGAACATAGAAAACATATCAAATGTTTAAACTGAGGAAATGTACCATTTCAAGGAAAAAATAAGGTAATTTTGAAATTGATAACCACAACACATCTCAAAAAAGTTGATAGGGGGCAACAAAAGGCTGTAAAAGTAAGTGTTACAAAAATAAACAGATGGTGGAACATTTTGCAACGAATTAGATTTATTGACAACAGGTCAGTAACATGATTGGGTATAAAAAAAAGAGTATTTTAGAGAGGCAGAGTCTCTCAGAATTAAAAAGTTGTGATGGAATCTGGATGGAAGCATATGTTGCTCTAAAACCTTTATATACCTTTCAGCATTGATGCCTTTCCAGATGTGCAAACTGCCATTCCATAGGCACTAATGCACCCCATACCATCCGAGATGCAGGCTTTTGAACTGAGCGCTGATAAAAAGCCGGATGTTCCCCCTCCTCTTTAGTCCTCTTTAGTTTAGAGGACGTGGTGTCCATGGTTTCCAAAAACATATTTAAATTTCGATTCGCCTGACCACAGAACAGTTTTCCACTTTGCCTCAGTCCATTTTAAATAAGTTTTGGCCCAGAGAAGACAGCTGCGTTGCTGGATCACTTTTACATATGGCTTCTTCTTTGCATGATGTATTTGTGGATGGCATGGTGAACTGTATTCACAGACAATGAGCTCTGGAGGTGTTTCTGAACCCATGCAGTGATTTCCATTACAGAATCCTGCCTGTTTTTAATGCAGTGCCACCTAAGAGCCTGAAGATCACAGGCATGCAATATTGATTTTCACCCTTGTCCCTGGCACACAGAGATTTCTCCAGATTCTCTGAATCATTTAATGATATTATGTAATGTAGATGATGAGAGATAGTCTTCGCAATTTTATGTTGAGGAACGTTATTCATTCGCAAGATTGCAGTTGCAGATTGGTAAATGTCTGTCCATCTTTACTTCTGAAAGACTCTGCCTCGCTAAGATACTCTTCTGTAGATCCAATCATGTTACTGACATGTTGTCAATTAACCTCCCTCTGTTTCTTTTTTAGTAACATTTACTTTTCCAGCCTTTTGTTGCCATCACCCAACTTTTCTGAGATGTGTTGCAGCTGTCAAATTCAAAATTACTTAATTTTTTTCTGAAAATAATTTCCTCAGTTTAAACAATTGATATGTTTTCTATGTTCTATTGTGAATAACATATGGCTATATGAGATTTTTGTTGTTCTGTTTTTGTTTACACTGTACACAGTATTTTTAATAAAGTTTATTATTAGTCTTAGATTATGTACAAGTCTCTCTGAATGAGCCGTTACTATAGAAACAATAATGTTAAAGAACAAGCACATTAATATAAACCTATCATTCACGTTACAGCCAGAAGTACTGCCCGAGTCGTGCTCTCGATCAAAAAGAATCCAATTTGAGAATTTGGATTATTTCGAACCTGTGTGGAATCGAGTGCAACAGCACCACCAAATGTCCTAAGTAAAATACACAGAATTATATTACGAAGGGAGGCTGGGGCTCATTTCTCTCTGTCCCAGATGGTAGATCAGAAATGCAGTCATGCAGCCATGTCAAGTGACTTATTCTCAATATATTTCTTGTCTGCGACAGCTGTCACTAGATGAATGCCTTCTGTTCATGAAAATCATTTTTCCATTTTCTGCAATTAATGTTAAAGGCTCTTAACTAACACCAGTTCTATCACCAGTTACATGATTCAAATATTCTATGGTTCTGGTTTGATGTAAGTGAGACAGTGGAATTGTGGGAGAAGATGTAGTGTGTGTAAGCAAGATATTTCAGCAATTTGGTGATGCATGCAAAAGTATGGCTCACTGACTCAGTTCCTCTTTCTGTACTAAATTTAAACATTTGAGTTCATTATGTGTATTGTAGCCACTGAGGAGGAAAAACACCTGTTTTACACACCTGTGCACAGAGTGGCTTAATTTTTATGCTTTTTTAAAAAAAAAAGTGATTATATACTCCACTCATACTGCTCATTGTGTTTGTGTGACAGTCTTAGCCAGGGCCACTTTATAGAACAGATATTTATTATCTTAAAGGATCATTAATACATTTAAATTACAAATAAACTTTTTGCTTAATTTAATGTTTAAACCATATAACAGGTTAGACCTGGTCATACAGTGTGGACCCGCCTTTTTAACGTTAGTTAGCGTGTTAGTGTCTGCGTGCAAGACTCACTGCATACGGTGAGTACGTTGTTCTTGATGTTAGCAGTGATCTGGATTCGGCCTCTGCGTTCGGTGTGATCAGTCCCACACAGACTCGGAACGTTAGCAACACAACGCTTATGAATATTCATCATACAATCTGCAGAGAGATACAGGGGGGAGTGAGAGAGAGAGAGAGAGAGAGAGGGAGAGAGAGGGAGAAAGAGAGAGAGGGACAAAAGAATTCTGAATGTGATGTTAATTAAATGTAGCATTTAAATTAACTGAATCTTTTGCTAAATCTGGTCCTCAGTAGAAGGGTACCTTTAGCTATACCCCTATTTAATATCCTGCATCCTACACCCATTTAACCCTATAACCATAATTAATCCAATAATGAATAATTAAGGTGATAGTGACAACGATGATAAGATTTATATAACACTTTCAACATTATATATTTCACAATGTAGCTTTACAGAAATCTTGATGTATTATAATGGTTATGCGATTAATATAATTAAAGTGATGATGGTGTGGATTGTGATAATGGCCATGTGATGATTTGGATTATTGTGATGATGGTGGTGATTACGATAATAGTCATGTGAGTATTATAATTACGGTGATGTGGCTAGCATCATGGTAATGGTAATGTGATCCTTCTGATTACAGTGATGACAGTGGAAATTATGATAATGGTAATTTTATGTGTGACGTTTCGGGAACGTGTTGTAGATGGAGGCAGACTCAATACGGGCGTAGGCGCAGATCAATGCTTTATTTAATAATACTCACAAACGTAGACACACTCTTCATTCAAAATAAAGGACGCAAAGCATAACGTTAACTTAAAGTCTCTCCATACTTAACTACAACATAGACACTAATATCTATACACATATATAATCACGAGCGACGCGCACAGGTACTTAAATAAGGCAGGTAATCAAACTAAGCAACCACACCTGCGTTCACGCGCAGACTAACCACGCCTGCGCCACGGTGGCCTCTAGCGGCGTGACATTATGATTCTGATTATTGTGATAGTGCTGATTATGATAAAGGTCATGTGATTATTCTGCTTATTGTGATGATAGTGGTTGATTATAATAATGGTCATGTGATGATTCTGATTAAGGTGATGATAGTGGTTGATTATAATAATGGTCATGTGATGATTCTAATTATTGTGATGATAGTGCTGATTATGATAATGGTCATACAAGGATGATGATTATGATAGTGGAGTTCATGATAATGGTCATGTGATGACTCTGATTATGGCTACAGTAGTGGTGATTAGGATTACGGTGATGATAGTGAGTATAAAAGCCATGGTAATTATGATAATGAAAATAGTGGTGGTGATGGCAGTGATTATGATAATGGTCCTTGTAATACTGCTTCAGATAATGGTGATGGTGCTTATGGTGATTCTGATAGTGGTAATAATGTTAAATAGGTGATTACAATAATTGTTGTGGCAAATATAATAATCATGGTTCATAGTGATGGTGATTAAGATAACAGCAGTGATGATGGTCACTTTGAGAATAGTCATGGTCATGGTGATGATGAGAATTAGTTTCTCCGTGTTCACATGTAAGATCTGCATCAATGTGTCAGATACGAAAATATATCAAATCCATGCATATCTGATTCATACACACTATGAAATGAGGTACACTCTTAGTAAAGATGATGGAGTTTTTAATGATGCTGAGGCAAAGGTAATTATGTACAGCAGATAAAGGCATACCTTTACATACTGCCACTCAGTGATACATAAATCCCTATTTACACACACACACATACACACACACACACACACACACACACACACACACACACTTTACTTCCTGAGGTACTGAAACACTCCTCCACAGTTCAAGCAGAAGAGAGCTGGAGAACGAGTGCTAGCTGGAGTGTAAACAGTGCGGAGGGCCCAGAGAGGCGGACACACACACAGACACACAGACACAGACACACACACACACACACACACACACACAGTGGAAATAGGGGAAACTAACCAAGGTTAATTATAGCTTTGTCAGTCTGCAGCCATAACAACTTCACCTGTCATTCTTACTGTCTTTCAATCGTTTCTATCTACATTTATCTGAGTTTCTGCATTTACATTTCTTTGAATCTGTCTATCTATCTATATTTCTTTCTATGTGTCTATATGTTTATTATGTGTATAGCTTAATGTCATTATCTCTATCTGTTAATGGTCAAAATACATTGGCAAACAAAGAAAAAAGGGTGGTGCTGGGAAAAAAAATCTATTTATAGCAACAGATCAGGAAACTTTTATTTAGGCTACAGTTAGCTTATGATATTTTAGCAGATTTACTTTATTTTCTGTGTTTTGAACATTCCAGAAAGATCAATGGCCACACTATCAGAAGCTGCTATAAAGCTGGGACATACTTGCTGTGCTTCTGTGAGTCAAAACAAGGCTCTTTAAGCTGCATTTCATTTTAACACTCGTATGCATCTCCGAGAGCATGCGTTTCCTTTAATAATGTTTTAAAAATTGATTCAATTATTATTGCTAAATGATTGTTATTGGTGTAAATTGTTACTGTTTTGCTTAAAGATCTTATTCTTTCATTTAGTACTGCCCATCAGAAGCTACATAAGATATTTACATGCTTCCCAGAAGACACCTATCATCCTGTTAAAATCCATACCACTTTTCTAATAGTTGTGTACAAGTCCCTCAGCTGTCCTCAGTCTGAAAAGATGGAGCTCAACATCAGCTCAAGGAAGCTCTGGAAAGGCGCTATATAAATTAAACTTATTATTATTATTATTATTATTATTATTATTATTATTATTATTATTATTATTATTATTATTATTATTATTATTATTATCATTTAGCCACTGTAGGGGTAAAATATGCAGAAGATGCTGGAAAAGCAAAGAATGTGCAGGACCTTGCTGGATTTTTCTGAAGATCAGTGGGCAGTTTAACTGCTCAGGACAAACAAGGGACTCATGAACAACTATCACAAAACAAAACACAGTCGTTGATCATCCAGGTAACTACACTCAGTATTAATAATCAAGTGTGTGTAAATTTTTGAACTGGTTAATTTTTATAAATTCAGTTATTATTGTGTCTTGTGGACTATATGTAAACATCTGTAATGTGAAATAGCTTTTCAGGGCAAAACTAAATAAAAAACAAAATGCAATTTTTATGATCGCTCTTATTATTATTATTATTATTTTTGATTATTAACATTTAGCAGATTCTGTTATGTAAACTTATGATGTCAACTGTGTAGAGTGCAGTCTGTGTGAGCTATATGTAACAGTGGCTCAAAACACACATTTCATTTGTTCTTGTTTCATTTGGTCTGTGAATGTGTGTGCGATTGTGCCCTACGATGCCCGGGGTGTCTCCCTGCGACCCTGTGTAGGATAAGTGGTATGCAAAATGGATAGATAAATGGATGCATTATTTGTTCCGTATTGTATTCACGTATAGTTACATCGCTATTACCGAGTTTGGTGCACATTGTGTAGACATCTTTCAGACTGATAAAGATTATATTATAACAACTGTTATATTGAACTAATGATAGCTGTTCCTAATGATGTTTCTAAGGGTGGAGTCAGAGCATTTGTGCTGGAGTAAGTGTATTGTAGGAGACAATGTGTGTATAACTGCAGATGCTAGGAATTTGTAGTAAGATGTAGTGAGCATAAGAGCAATGTTACATGCAGTTATTCCTTTAGGGTATATTGGATGTACTGGATGTGGTTTGGGAGTTGTTAGGACACTTGGGACGTAGTTACGTTATTTTGGCATTTAGGGTATGAATAAGACATTTGAAGTTTGGATGCTTGGTTTGGAACAATGATATTTAGGATGGAGTTAGAAAAACAACTTGTGCATTTCAGGTAAATTTAAGGCATTTAAGCAAGCGTATTTAAACGATAGTTACAACAGGATTAAGGCATTTAAGGTGGAGTTAGGACCATTTAGGGTCTAGTTAGTTAAGTGAGTTAAAGAATATAGAACCAGGTTAAGATGTCAGGGTAGAGTTAAGGCATTTAGGGTGAAGTCAGGGAATCTGATGTGAAGTTTAGGTGCTTGAGGTAGGACAGTTAAGATTAAACAAGGATATTTAGGATTGTTCTTGAAGGAAACAAGGGATTTAGGACAGCGTTACGGCAACTAAGCTGGAGGTCATTTTGAGTGGGGTTAGTGTGTTTAAGTCATGGTGAGTATCACTGACTACCATGACAACTGACACACACATACACACACACACACAGCTTTGCTCTCTTAGACGCAAACCAGTGTGTTACTCACGTTCACATCTCATGCCCTGGTGAATGAGCCCATAGAGCAGGGAGCCACAATGATCACAGAATGTCGGACTGGAGTATGTATGGACCTTAAACTTGTGTTTACTGCGTGGGTCCTGTAGTCAGAGACAGAAAAACAGAGAATCAACCATTAAACACTGACCAATGTTCATTTATTCATTCAATCGTTAATCTTTAGTAATCACTCTATCCTTGTCTGAGTTGTCGTGATGTATCCAGGGCCAATCCCAGGAGCTTCATAGACGTGAGTCACGAATATGGGCTGCACACAAACATTTGCATGCTCATTCACACCTAGGGGCTAAATTCATGTTTCCGGAATGGTTTTGGGAGGTGGGAGAAAACCCAGAGGAACATGGGAAGAACGTGCTAAATTGTCTAATCTTATTTGAATAGAATTTACTGTAAACACCTACTAGACAAATATTAAACTTTCACAGGCATTATAGTAGTGTTCTCTGCCTTTCACTGCAAAATTTTCAAAATGTAAAATTACATATATGTATCTGGGAGCTCAAATAAAGAGCTGTTAAGAGCTGTGCTCCTGCTGTAGTGTCTGTGAAACATAATTAAGTGTGGTGTTTACCATGATAATGGAATGTGACTCATTACCATTATGTTATAATGCCATGTATCAGTTTTGTACTATAAGTGATATACATGGTAAAGACAATTACCACATTTTATAATCAGAATTCGGAAATTGGCTTCTTTAAGAATTACACGTGCTTATAAGGGAGCCAGTCTAATCCTGACTGGAAGTGTGAAGAGTCCATGATAACAATATTGTGCCTTTTAATCATCATACAACAGATTATTGTTACATGCCAAGTTCACACACAAAATCGCAGTGACATGTTGTCTTCTCCACAACTGAATTAATATTCCTCCATTCAGCAGAGAGATAATGACAATGACATCTCTCTCTCTCTCTCTCTCTCTCTCTCTCACACACACACAAGTGTATGAAAGGGGTCAAAGGAGTGCATTTATACTGCAGCACTACACAGGAGCAGGGATGATGAAGAAAAAGAGTGGGAGGACGAGGGAAAGAGAAGAAAGGAAACGAAAGGAGATGACCAAAGAATGACCAAGGTAAACAGGAACAAAAAATGAAGTAAAAGAGATAAATGCAGATAAAAAAAAAGAACTAGACACGGAAAGAAAGAAAGAAAGAAAGAAAGAAAGAAAGAAAAAGAATGAGAAAGGTGGATGGAAAGCAGAAGAGTGACTGGAGAGACAGGTTCGCTAATACACACAAATATAAATACTCTCCCAGTCAAAAACAAGTGCTCATAGAAGGGCTTTCTTAATTTTTCTTTTGAATAATAATGAAGACACTTAAAAAGAAGAAAAGTGTAAAACAAATCAAAGCTTGTTTTTAATTTATTTTTTTAAACTGTTCTCCTGATTTGCATGCTACATTAAGGAGCTTCACTGTTTAACACATAGTTGTTGGCTTTTTTTGTTGTTGTTGTTGTTGGCTTAACAGAGAATTGTTGATCCATTAAAATTTATTTTACCATAAACTACTTATTAAAATGCAAGAGAGAGAGAGAGGTAAACAC
The DNA here is from genome assembly GCA_012411365.1 of Ameiurus melas. Classification (NCBI taxonomy): domain Eukaryota; kingdom Metazoa; phylum Chordata; class Actinopteri; order Siluriformes; family Ictaluridae; genus Ameiurus; species Ameiurus melas. Next base: position 13,641,453 of record CM022753.1, on the reverse strand, counting down.
AGGGTGCATATACACATATAAATTAGAAGCTACAAAGAACATGTGCACACTATCAGGAAAACAAAGCATTAATAAAATGATAGCGGAGACAGGAACACTAATATAAATATGTGCTTCTATAAACACACACTATGACAGAAATGTGTATGTTCAAAATAAACTACTATAAAAGAAACAAATATAAACGCTGATATAAATACATGCTATTTGTCTATAAACACTAATATAAACAATATTTGTTTAGCATAAACTTATATAATCACATTTTTAATATAATATAATATTTTATTCATATTAATATATAAGCATATTAATACACTCAAATTCTAATATACACATAACATAAACCAGTAATATTAACACAATGTAGTATACACACTATATGTTAAACATGCGTGTGTAAACAAACTATTATAAACACATTTTAATATACAGTAATTAGACAATAATATAAATGTGTGCTAATATAAAAACACACATATAAATATACACTAATATAATGACAGACGTACAAAGTAACTAGAATAGTAGACTAGTAGAATAACTCAATTAAACTTTCATTTAAAGCCAAACCTAGAGACTTACGCTATATTTGGATTGCTACCATCCAACATAAAGGCATTCGGAATTACCACAAATGTGGAAGGAAATAACAACAATACAAGAACCATATTTAGCAAATTGGAACACATACATTATTGGCACAGCCTGATTACTGGGGAAAAAACAATCTAAACCATTCTATTTCCTCAGTATCCATTCATATTGGCACACTACTCTAAGTTGGAAAATTTTGATAGCCTGGTAATGTGTATAACAAAGGTTAGGGTAGGGCCTCATTAGGCCTGTCACAATAATTAGGTTATCGACTTATCGTACAATAGATGAACATGCACTCGATCATTTTTGCTGACCTTCATTTTGCCCGCTGTGTGTACGTGTTTGTTTACATAAGAATGAATGTCACCAACATTGTATCCTGGTTCGTGCTGCTTCTGTCCTCTCACCATCTCTAAGGCTGTCAAATAAAAAAATCGAATGCAAAAAAAGTGTATTTGAATCTAAGATGTGTAGTACATGCAATTAAAACAAACTGTTAGAAATGACACGCGAGATATTAACAATGCACTAACAATGTTCCCTTGCAAAGGGAACTCCAGGTTGCGCTTAGCATAACACTATGGGGGAGCGCCCTTGCGCACGACCGGCATCTTGTGTAAAATCGTGCCAATTTATAGGCCTGCCGTGATCAGGTGACTTGGCAATTAAGCGCCCCATGTGATATATATATATATATATATATATATATATATATATATATATATATATATATATATGGCACCTGTTAACTTGTAACGGATCGGGACTGGAGGCGGATGCAGGTGCAGATCAAAGTCTTTATTAAACACGTAACTCAAATAAGCAAAGAAAACGCAATCTTCACCGGAAAACAAGAAACTGGAATCATAGCATAAAACGGGATCATGAATCAAGGCATGGAAACAAACGATACAAGCTATACAAACAATACAAACAATAATACTGAGCAAAGTGCTCAGTAACCGAGGGATTTAAATAGTAAACATAATCACAACCAAAACATGAACACCTAGGGCAAATTAAAGTTACTTAATTAAACTAAATGCTCAAGCAGGACGCGAGCGAACCAAAACAAAGCCACATGACGAGTCAGGAGCCGTGCCACAGTGCCATCTGCTGGCCGTGGTGTAACATAACTACACTGTCAGCATTCTTCTCTTCAGCGAGACAGCAAGAAGTTTGTGTAAAGAAACAAAAAGATGCTTCGTTTCCTATCTATCTTTTCTCAAAATCTCTGGACTTTTCTACCCCTTTAAAAAAAAAAAAAGAAAAAAAAAGGAATGAGTGAGAGAGAAAAATATGAGTGAGAGAATTCAGGAAGTATGTTATGCCTTGCTTGTTTCATCATGGGGAGTAGTGCACACTTTCTGTGTGAAGTGTCTAGGAATGGAGCATGCGACGGCAATCCTTGAGAGGTCTGACTGCTCCGCTCACGACTCGCTCTCTTCTTGGAAGCCGAAACGAGAAGCATATAAATAGCTGTTTGAAGTGATTACTAAGGCTGGATGAGATTTTTTCTGCCCAGTGAAAGTAAATCTCTCACACTGCAGAAAACTCCCCTTTCTTCCAGAAGTGCATGACAAAATCAGGTTTCTGGGGGGAAGCCATGTATTAGCCGTATTTATAACCCCACAATGTTGGATTATTTAGCCATTGTGGGGAATGAACAGCATAACTATTTAGCTATGCTGAAGGTGGAGGAGGTGCTTGCAAGCTACCTGTGTCCATCAACGGCAGGTAATTTAGGGGGCCGGCTTTGCCATCCAAGCCACTGTGTAAGGCCACCATGGCATTGGTGGGCAAGGCCTATGCAGTAGTAGTCTTGCTTGTAGGTCACTGCAGACAATGACAGTGTTGCAGGCCTACCAAGATGACCTGCTGAGTGAGCTCAACATATGGTGGCATTCAGCCAGTTCCTTCCCTGTAGTGGCGAGATCAACCGGGCATCCACGAGTGGAGCTCGGGTCAGCACCAGCGCGAGGGAGACACAGAAGGTGAGTATGGCAGCCCGCCAACCCCTGCAGACAGCCAGGGGAACCAGGCAGCCACAGTCGCGGCCTGCTATTAGGCCTGATCTGAGAATGATCATAAAGGCCAAGCAGACAAAGTAGAGTGCTCCTGAGTGGCCGTGGAGGAAAGTATCAGGGGACATGAGGTTGTTAGGGCAGTTAGCCCGAAGTGCTAATGTAGGGCCTCCCCTAGAAAAGGCTTTCCCAAGTCTTCAGTGTTCTCTGGTCAGCGAGTTGTCACAGGGCAACGAAAATCTAATGCTTTACCTCCAATAGAATGTGGAATAGTTAACGTCACTTAAAGACTGCCTGGCAGCCTGGAAACTACTGCCAAATGTGTCTCCATGGGTTCTGTCTACCGTAGAAAAGGGTACTGGGTCCAGTTTAGAACTCGACCCCCTGGTTCAGAGGTGTGCTCACCACAGTAGTCAGCACAGACCAGACGTTAGCGCAGGAAGTAAGATTCCTCTTGGACAAAGGGGCCATAGAACATGTACCCCGTTCCCTGAGGGAGGATTTTACAGCCGTTATTTCCTGGTCCGCAAAAAATAGAGGAGTATACCACCAATTTTAGATCTACGTCATCTGAACTGTACAATTCAGACATATAGGTTGAAGATGCTGATGCCCAAACTTATCATTCCACAGATTCATTTTCAGGACTGGTTTGTGACAATAGATCTAAAAGGTGCATATTTCCACATAGCCAAGATCGGGTTCTTCCCTTCAGGCTAGCTTTATCCCCTCACACCTTCACAAAGTGCATGGATGTCATTCTGGCTCCATTGTGACTTCAGGGGATCCATGTGCTAAACTACCTGGAGGACTGGTTAATTCTAGCATGATCCAGGGAACTGGTCTGCTGGGCGGCAACAGTAGAGGTTATGCTGTGTCAAAGCACTGCATGTCTAATTGGATAGTGGAAGCAATCTCTATCAATTATGAGACATGCGGTCTCGCTATGCCTCTGGGAATAAGGGCTCATTCTACTAGGGTGGTCGCCTCCTCGAATGCTTTGTCCAACGGGGTATCTTTACAAGATGTGTGTGCTGCTGCAGGGTGGTCTATGCCACACACATTCATTCGATATAACAGCCAGGATATTCATTCTGACCCGGGCTCGAGTGTCTTGCAGTAACTCTCGTGCTTGGGTATTTTTGAACAGTTATAATAAACGCAACGTGGAGTTCCCTTTGAAAGGGAACGTGTAGGTTGTAACCCTGTTCCCTGAGAAGGGAACGATATGTTGCATAGCTTTGTCATACCGGGGTAGACCTGTGAATTGCGTCTTCGCATCAGATAATAGAGGCTTCACCGGTGCCATATATATATACACACTTAATTGCCACGTCACCTCATCACGGCAGGCCTATAAATAGGATTTTACAAACATGTCAGATGCATGCAAGAGGGCTCCCCCATAGTGTTATGCTAAACGCAATGTGTCGTTCCCTTCTCAGGGAATAGGGTCTCATGCGTAATTCAGATGTTTTTAGAAGACGGAAAATCTAGAAACAATAGTTCTAGTGTTTGTAAGAATCCATTCGTAGTCACCAAAGTCGGGAATTGAGCCGCTTAACCTGCGTGAGCTGAAGCTAAATAGTGAATGAACAGCGGTAAACTGAAAAACTTTACCAGAGGGTTAATGAATTCACCCAAATGCATTGTATATACGTATGAGATTAATCAGACACTTACACAACATAAACCTAATACTCGCTCTTGCACAAAATGACGTGAATGCACAAGTGATCTTGAGCTGAAGTAGGGCACTAGGTAGAAACGGTAAGTCACTAATATTTGATGCCATTTAAGGCTTCAACACACTACAAGACTTTCAAAATGTCGGGTTGTGGTACCATTCATATTACATGTTCAACTGTCCATCTTGTAATGGAAGTCATAGGGTTTTCAAATTACATGAGCATTTGGCAACAGCTGTGAACATATTACAAAACATTTCACTACTGACAAATCCCAGACAAATCCCTTGGACTCCAAATTATGTTTCACACCAGAGTACACGCGAAAAGTGATATGAGAATTACACAAGATCACGCGTGCAGGAATCGAATAAATGATACACTTTCTTTGTGCGGTGATTTGCAGTAAAAAGTCAAAGAAGAAGAAGAAAAGGACTATGGAGAAAGGAATGGTTGGGGAGACGCAGGCAGCAAGGTTTGTCTATTCTGCAGAGACTTGGAGGTAAATAAGAAATGTTGCAGTGAACGCAGGTAGCTGTCTGCTGGTGTTTGTTGTTTCTAATCTTTTACATTTTTTGATCTGATTTCGGGTTTTTGTCAGCGATCTCCACAAAACTGTTGGGGAGTGAAAATTCAGGCTTAAAATCATGTACTGTAAACTCGGTATTGCCCTAGGCCTCATTTAACAATATTTTAGTAAAGCGTTGTGTATATCCCCCGTAAAGTGCAAAGTACATTAACATCACAGCTCATTTGCATTTATTAATTCCCACAAAACACCATAAAAAGTAAAGCATTGGTAAGGCATGTGAGGAAACACGAAATGACTACTAAACAGTGAAAGAAAAGGAAGAAGTGGAAGTTATTTTGACTCACTTCTATGACGATAAAAAAAATTAGCAACGTAACATACCTCAAAATCTAGAGACAAGTAACAGAAAAGGTGATTTAGGTGTCAATTAAGTGGTGTGACATTCAAATGGAGGCTCATAGTTATGCGCAGTGCAGCTATCAATTTCTAAATTGATGGGTTTGTGTTGTCTCACGTGTTGTCTGTACATTGTTCAATTAAAGCCTGGAATATAAAATGACTGAGTTTCACAAAATGTTCCCAGTGGTATTCTTAGTGAACTAGCATGAGGATGTGTTTTTATTAGATACTATAAAGCACTTACGTACATAAGTCGCTCTGGACAAGGGCATCTGCTAAATGCTAAGACTAACATTGGTTAGCCTTCTCATGCGTAAATTTACAAGCACTCAGGAGTATGAGTAGGATATGAAAGTTTTTCCAACCTTACATGATTTTTATGAATACCAAATTACCAAACAAACACTTGTTAAATGAGGATGATAGTTTTTTATGATTGATATTTCATTTGGGTTATCTATGCCCATAATAAACCTACACTTCTAATACTAATAATAAACATAAAAACACCTTGTCAAGAAGACACACAAAAATAAATTGCAGCCAATGTAAATGCTGTATTCCAATCCTGTTTTAACACTTCCCCTTGTTCACTTGTTTGCTCTTGGGGCCGTTCCATTATTTTTCATTGCTTAGTGTGTTACATCACACAGACACACACACACACACACACACATGCACACAAACACACACACACACACACACACACACACACACACACACACACACACACACACACACACACACACAATAGAATAGCAGGATGGAAAATCCTCTAAGACTGTGGCCTTCAAGGTGTTGCCATGGTGATGGGTAAAGCCCATGGCTAGCAAAATGCCAACAACTACATCTGAGAGAGGGAGAAAGAATGACAAATAGACAGAGAGAGAGAGAGAGAGAGAGAGAGAGAGCATAAGACAGCTCAATATATGTATTTAAATCTCTCTATCTCTCTATTTTTGTTGGTCTTCAGTGTCATCATGCTGTGTTAAGGTGTGGCAGTGAATTGTTGGTAATGAGTGTTTGCTGTGGCACTAACAATCACACAGCTCAGTTCAAACCAGTCAGAGGCTTTATCCCAAATCCACACACTTCTGTACTCTGTACTGTCATACTGTTTTTTCATGGTAGTGTGCAATTTGGGATGGAGCCATGGAGAAACTGGAACACACACACACGCACACACACACACGCACACACACACACACACACACACGCACGCACACACGCACACGAAAATTTGAAAAAGAGTAGGTAAAGTTTTCTACACTTTAGTTTCAGTGACATGGCATGAATGCTAAAGAAAGGAGATGTTCATAACATATATAACGATCTGCCATAACATTAAAACCACCTGCCTAATATTGTGTAGGTCCCTCTTGTGCCGCCAAAACAGCTCTGACCCATCAAGGCATGGACTCCACAAGACCTCTGAAGGTGTGCTGTGGTATCTGGTACCAAGACGTTAGCAACAGAACCTTTAAGTCCTTTAAGTTGCGAGGTGGGGCCTCTGTAGACTTGTTTGACTCTGGTCAGAGTATGAGTATATAATATAAAACCTTTTCACAGGCACTCAAAGCACTTTCAAAGTCATCTTTTCGCAGTGACACCTCCCTTCCAAACTGCATATTTTTTACCCACATAAAGCACAAAGCACAATTTGAGATGTTACTCCTGATGAATGACTGGTATCCATCTCCTTCTGTCTTCTCTAGTGGCCTACAAAACACCCCGAATTCCTTAGAGGCGTCGTCCTAAACGTAGCGCTTACTCAGAGCAATAATGAATCTGCCGCCCTCTGACACTGTCATTTGTGTGTGTGTGTGTGTGTGTGTGTGTCTCTGTGCGGTTACAGGTATAAATAGTCACACGCAGGAGAGCGGCAAATCAGAGGGGCTCACTTATGGCTTCAATTATAGAAGTGGGCTAATTAGGTCGCCTTTATCTAGGGACTGACGTATTCTCATTAAATCCAAATTCACCGCGGACATTATGCAGGAGAGCGACTATCACAGCGTCCACTTTGTGTGTGGGTGTGTGTTATTCAAGATAGGGGATCCAAGTCTCTCTGTCTGGCTCTATTAACATCTCTCTCTCTCAATTTGTTTTCTTTCTTTCGCTCACACTCTCTCACACATTCTGACTCCCTCTCCATTGCTTTGTCTCCTTCTCTCTCGTCCTTGGTGTTAAATGAAATGAGGATTATAGTTTGGGCTTTTATTCCCGTTTCTTCCTTTCAAAAGGAGGTGACTCATTTCTAGCAGAGTGGGGGCATGGTCAAACACACATCTGCAGGTGGGCAGGTCTGTGTGTGTGTGTGTGTGTGTGTGTGTGTGTGTGTGTGGGCAAAGCAAGAAACGTCCATTCATTCGCATAATAATTAATCACATTATGCTTGTTATTATAGCAGAAACCTGTCCAATGCTACTCCCTCTTTCTGGAACTTTCTCCAGTTCTCACTAAGCAAGGCCCTGCAGAGAGCTAAGGGTGCTTAAGCAGGAGAGTCTGGCACTAGTGAAAAAGGGAAGGTGCGTTCTCGAGAGCAAGAGGGCACACTTAAGAGAGGTTGAGCAGTTTCAGGCAGGCTAACAGCGTATTTAAGGAAGCAAGTGTTTTTGAGAGCACTCTCATCTCAGAGAGCAAGCGCACTATTGTGGTTATTAGAGTGTTTAAGACAGGGCAAAAAAAAAGGCTGCCAAAGATGTTTTGCACCCTTCCCTTGCACGATTCCCTTTCAAATCTCTTCATTTCAGAGCTGCAGTGCATAAGATAGAAATAAAATTAAAAAAGAAGCAGCACATTTTGAGTCAGGGAAGAAAATCCACACACACACACACACACACACACACACACACACACATATATATATATATATATATATATATATATAATATATGTGTGTGGTGCCCTGGAAACCCTGCAGTAGTAACTCCCAGTCAGAGCTCTAGAGTCAGACTTGGTGGGAGGTTTCAGACGTCATCACACCCTAATCGCAGGTCTGAAAATGGTGCTTCTCTTCTACCATAAGCACAAGTGTAGAGACAGAGGCATTGTCAAGAGACTGAACGATAAGACGTGGCAAGCCAGGTGTGTTTCACCCAAAAAATAAGAGGTTTTGATCCTTCAAACTCATTCGATTGCCACTGCCACAATAAGTGTACCCTCTGTTTTGTGCGTGATCACAAAGCTGACAGTAACGAACTAGATCGTTCACTTGTTGAAAGTGAAAGTGGTTTTGCTCATACTTGGAGTACCCAGTAACTGTCACAGTCATGTTTGATGTCTGCAATAAAGTAATTTTTTCTGAACCCTGTATTACTGAGGATTTGTCCACAAAAATACATGTACCTGAAAATGTAGTTCATAAATACAGTAGTTTGGCCACGTTTCTGCTCAACATATAGGTTAGCATTTTTCGCTTGGTGTCATGTGAATATCTTATGTGGCTTCTGAAGGGCAGTACTAAATGAAAAAAAAGATTTATAATTACAAAATTCTAACAATTTAAACCGATCATCCTGTACAAATGTTTACACCCCCCTGGCTCTTAACATATTGTGTTGCCTTCTTGAGCATCAGTGAATGTTTGCACTTTTTGTAATAGTCATGTACGAGTCCCTCAGTTGTCCTCAGTGTGAAAAGGTGGATCTCATCATCATATAGTCACTGATGGAAAGGGGTCAAATATGCAGAAGATGCTGGAAAGCAAAGAATGTGCAGGACCTGGAGGATTTTCTGAAGATCAGTGGGCAGTTTAACTGCTCAGGACAAACAAGGGACTCATGAACAAATATCACAAAACATAAACACAGTCGCTGATCATCCAGGAAACAACACACAGTATTAATAATCAAGTGTGTGTAAACTTTTGAGCTGGTTCATTTGTGTAAATTCCATTATTATTGTATGTTGTGGACTATATGTAAACATCTGTTATGTGAAATAGCTTATTCAGGGCAGCACTGAATGAATAAACAAAATGCTATTTTTATGATCGCTCTTATTTATTTAGGGTTTTTTTTTATTATTATTAACGTTTTGCAGATTCTGCAAGGCCTATGGAAACACTGTAAACCTATGTATGATCTCAACTGTATATTTTTGGATAAACATTTTTTAAATATATATATCTCTACTGATTCTCTAGTTCTCTAATGGCCAAATGAAATTCTTTCTTTCTTTCTTATTTTTTTTGTGAGACCCAAGAATGTTAATGGCAGTTTTGTAAGTCAGCATAAAATCATGAGTGACAAGAATGTGGTGATAAAAGCTTTAAGTCACTGTCATGTTTTATAAAATATTAACAGTTTAATCAAAACATCTTTAAATGTAACGGATTAATTACATTTTTATCCACTTGCATATTGATTACTTCAGTATTTACTTAGCATGCACTTTTTTTTTACCCAATCCATTATTATCAATCTTTGATACATTTACCCTTCATAGATTACTGTACCTAAAAAGGTTAACTGGTTGACTGGAATAGAAGCACAAAAAAAAATTCAAAATGGAATCTATGACCAATCAGATCTAGGACCAAAATAATGAACTAGAACCAAAGTTAAAGCCAAAACTAGAATCAGATCTTTAAATAATTAAGACGTAATTAAGTCTGCTGCAGCACTTCGTTTTCGATTATGGCTCTTAAAAAGGTTAAATGGATCTAGGGAACAGAGCCAGAAGAGGTTTCAATACATCTTATATACATATATATATTAGAGTTTATTCTCCTATTGTATTTATTGTGTGTATTTGCATATTTAATTAAAGCTAGGCTGTACTTATTGTGCTCCATGAGGAACTGATCCAGATACTGACTGTTTACACTGCAAACTTACAGTATGACTTAGGGGTCAACTGTCAAGGCTCAGAAAGAGCTGAAAGTGTAACTCTGTGACTGGTTCAGACAGGAAACACATTGATCGCAGGTGTAGTTCCCTAACACACTACTACACTGTCCACCTCACTGATAGCAGGAGAACCACAGTTCTTCCTGTATCCCTGAGACAGATATACAGCTTGGGAAAGTAGAGACACAGGGAAAAAAAGGATACTCACATCTGACGCCGGACCTTTATCTGCTCCAGGACAGGAGAAGGTGACAAACTCATGACAGCGCTTATGTACCACAAAACAGCAAACTGGCAGAGAGACAAAAAAATACAAAAAGTTACAGTTAGGATCAGGAGAGCAATGAATTCTTGACTAATAGCACTTGACAGTGTGATCCAGCACAGCATGGTCTTAAACCAGAATTCTTAGGATTTCCACTGACTAATTTATGATAATGAATAAGACTGAACGATGAAAAAATTGCAAATGCAAATTATTCAGACCTTTTAGATTTTGTAGGTTTTACATGAACTGTATTGCTTTAGGACACGAGTTGTGCATCAACACTTTCGATGCAAATTAAAACAAGTTTCAATTGGTTTGGATGATAATCTCTCCTATGCAGAAAACAATAATTAACTTCAGTTTGAACCACTCAATATTCATCAATCTCTGGTCTTCATCACATTAGATCTGTGAAGTCACAACATGTCTCGTTTAAATTAGATTTCTGGGAACCTCTGAGAAATAGAATAGCTTATGCTCATTCGGCTGGAAATATTAAAGTAATTTTGGGCATCACAAACATGCTAATCTGTCAACCACATAATATAATGTATAATGTGAAAAAAATAAATTATAAATTGTCACACTCTACAGGGGAGGTTATTCAATGAAAATCATTCAAGGTAAGATGGGGCACTTCTGTCTTAATATTTTGTCCAGGGTGCCAAGTAAGCCAAAACGGTCACATGATTATTCAACGAACCCAAAGGTGATGTGTAAAGATCTACAACCCTCTTTTACACTGGGTAATGTCACGGCTCATGACTCCACCATAGAAATGGAAGCAATTACTCGACAAGAAGGATATGGACCTCTCTGGACTTTTCTGGAGGTTCCAACATTAGAACATTAGCCCAGTCAGAACATATGTGGTCAAGGTTTGTGACTTATATTTATGCCACTGGACCAGCATGGCACAACATCATTGACAGAGTTATGATTTTTGGATTGTGGCAGGAAATTTTAAAGGCGTTTGACAGGAATTCTACAGAAAGTCCGATCCTACACAATCCGTCTATGGACTTAAGCTCAACAGAAAGTGGAATCTGCAACAAGATAATGAAGATAACCACACAATTCAGTCTAAGAATGGTTGCACTTTTCATGTGGTAACTGTATAATCAAAAAGTAAAGGAAAATAGATGCAGAAAATAAACATTCAGAGATTTTTTTTTTTAAGTGTAGAATGAAATTAAATATAAATTTTTAAAAATCAAAGAATTTTACAATTAAAAAAATAAAGACAAAACCTCGAGGAAAATCTGTACTTTCTATGAATGGCAAGTTAAATTATACATTTTCAAATGCTTATTAAAAATTGTACCTGTTTAATGCAAAGTAGTATTGAGTTTCACATTTTTGAAGCATAATATAAGTTTGGCCTCTCCACATTTTATTTAATTTCTAGAAAGCCAACATTAGCAGATCCCAAGCCATGTGCTGGGACATAGCTGGAGAGAGAGAGAGATAGAGAGATAGAGAGATAGATAGATAGATAGATAGATAGATAGATAGATAGATAGATAGATAGATAGATAGATAGATAGATAGATAGATAGATAGATAGATAGACAGACAGATAGATAGATAGACACATTTAACCATTAATCTTCCATACCGCTTATCCTACACAGGGTCACGGTGGGAGCCTGGAGCCTATCCTAGGGAATTCGCTGTGAACAATCACTGTGCCCACCTCAGACGCATTAAATGTCTAATCATTTTGTACAATAACCAAATAATAAAATATATGATTGATGGGTTTCTCTGTATCTATGTTTAAGGCTTAGATGAACATCTTTTGCCATTTGTGATTAAAAAAAAATAAATAAATCCTGCAGAAATTCTAAAAGGTTCACAACCTTTCTCCAGCCATTGCTGCTTCTGTGAACTTTCCACCCTACAGAAACATGAGAACGAGACAGCTTTCTCCATCAACACCTCTACTGAAACTGACACGGTCCTTGAACAGATAGCGCACTTTTCTGTAGATGTTGGTGAATGGCCGGTGATTAGGCGAGCACCAGCTGCTGAGTGCCAGTGTTTTTTTCTACATTTTGCCGACAGCCATGTGAGTGTGGTGTGCAGTAGGGCTTCTGTGAATAGACAACACAGGCAATGCCCTGGGGCACACATGCACATTTTGTTCAATGTGTTGTATCTATGTATGTGCACATCTGTTTAATGGTAAAACGAAAATACATTTCAATGCCAGGATCTTACAAAATGGCAGTGAGTTTTCCCAGGTCACACATCATAATCCACACATTTTACAGTCACATTAAAATTATATACAGCGTATAATAAATGGGGCAAAGTACTGATTACTGTCCTAGAAATCAAGACCTACTGAAATGTAGCTATAACTACAAATAGGTGATACACACACTATAGGCTTGTGACATCACTGGACATTCACATGTACAAACAATATTCCCTCTGTGAGAATTAAACCCCAAACCTCAAATCTAATAGGTGCTCCCTGTTTTAATGAATCTGAGTTCTCCATGGTCTGACCTGATATGCTGTTGAACCACACAGGATAATTAGCTAACCTTTGCAGCCACAGCCCCAGTTAAGCCGCATTAAATAATTTTCTTTGTGTGTTTGCTATTCGACCTTGGAAAATCCTTCATGTGGTGAAATATTGAAATAAATATTCAAATACAAAACTACACCAGTGCTGGGGCTGCACGATTATGGTCAAAATGATAATCACGAACATTTTTGATCAATATTGAGATCAAGATTATTTATCACGATTATTTATTGAGTTTAGGGACAACATATTTTTATTGCACTTTCCCATTTAAATGAACAGACTGCTGCTGTCATCTCTATGCTGTGCTAAATTCCTGATAATGTACAAATCATTGCATCAAATTAGACCGGTCCTTAACGTGCATCATCTCGTAGAAGTCAAATATAAATAAAATTGTACCTAAAATATAGGATAAGTAAAAAATAAAAATGCCATCAACCAAATGAAAATATACAATTAAACATAACAATATGCAACCAGATGAAAGCAAGTAATATGTAGAAAAGGCAATAACCGTGTTTACAGGAGGAGAGACGCAGCCAAATCACCCAATAGAGCAGTAACGAGGGGATGATGTCAATTTGTACCGAAACCTGGAAGCTAGCGACACATTGTTTCCCTCGATAAAAACCCAACAGGATTTTCCCATTGGCTTTTGAATTATTGCAAAGAAATAAGCTCTGTGACCAACAAAAGTTTACAATACTAACACATTTTGTCCATCAAGATAATTTTCACAAATGAACACAACTTTTATGAAGTTTGAAACCTAAATACAATCCCCAGAAATAAACAGCTAACCGTATGCTATAAACAAACTTCACCACGGTCGCTCGACTTCAACATCACCATCACCGAGCTTCTGATAACTTTTCCAAACTTGATTTAAAAACATTTAACATAATACGGATTTATTCTGTGGATGATCCAATTTTTTTTAATGTTCGGCGTGATGACTCGGAGTGGAGTTTTACTGGTGTATTTTATGTCGTAAAATAAACAGTGAAAATCCAACCAAAATCCCATTTAAAAAACCCATTGATTTCAGGATGATGGAACCAGAAGGGCTAAAATGCTAACTCATTTCCGGGTTTTGGCGTACAAAATGAAGTCATCCCTGCTCCAATCTATGGTGACTGGCTGTAAGTTTAGGAAGCGCTTGATTTGATATGCAGCAGAGTTTTCGGTGAGCGGAGGATGAACTTTAAACGTTAGTATCACAGTCGATTGTCTGAGCAGTCAAAATCGTAAATGAGATCAATATTTAATTAATTGTTCAGCCCCAACCAGTGCTCTTCTTTTCAAGTATGACTGTATATCAAAAGTGCACTATATGGACAAAAGTGTGTGGACACCTGACCATCACACCCATATTTGGGCCTTCCCTAACCTGTTGCCACATTCTTGGAAGCATACAATTGTATAATATGTCATTGTAGCCTTACAATTTCCCTTCACTGGAACTAATTGTCTAACCCAAACCTGGTCCACCATGACAATGCTCCTGTGCACAAAGCAAAGTCATGAAGACATGGTTTGCTAAGGTTGGTGTGGAGGAACTGAGCACTGAGCACCTTTGAGACGACCTGGAACGCCACCTCAGACCTTCTCGTCCGACATCAGTGTCTGACCTCACTATTGCTTGTTGCTTAACGGGCACAAATCCCCACAGCCACGCTCCAAAATCTAGTAGAAAGCCTTCCCAGAAGACTGGAGGTCTTTATAACAGCAAAGGGGACTAAATCCTTGCAAATCTGTACATATATCTCCCCAAATATCATTAGCATGCTTGTAGGAGGCTTGTTTAAGTAAACATGGTAGTATATTTGAATGAAGTTCATTAACCTTGCAGGTCTAAGTAGATTGGGCCTCATTTATCAAACTGGATACAAACAAATTAGCTTGTACATCGTTTGTCTCACACCTAAGACGGCATGCATGATCATGCAATTCCCAACCACCAGCTAGTTCTCCTCTATAACATGACCACTACAAATCAGGATTGGGGTGGGGCTGTGGTTCAGGTGGTAGAGCATGTTGTCCACTAATCATAGGGTTAGCAGTTCGATTCCCAGCCCACATGACTCCAAGTGTCCTTGGGCAAGACACTGAAGCCCAAGTTGCTCCGATGGCAAGTTAGTGCCTTGCATGGCAGCTCTGGTACCACTGGTGTGAGAATGGGTGAATGAGATATAGTGTAAAGCACTTTGGAACTACTATGGTTAAAAATGCCATTACAAGCTTAACATGCTAGAGCAGAAAAATCTTTGTGTTAGCATGGAGAACATGGCTCAGTTCAATCTTTTCTTCTGTGTTGGATCTATGTGTTGATGAAAAGAGCAAACTTTACTGCACCATATGGACACACAGTCGAGTGTGTTGGCGCCACACAATTCAGCACAACACCTACACACCCTATCTGTCTCTCCCTGTCTTTTCTCTCTCACTGTCTGGGCACTTTCCAATTTCAGTAATGGAGAAATAATCCTCTAATATTAGTTCTTGCAGATATTTCACTGAAAAGGGTTTAGAATAAATCAGACTCTGTAAGTCTATCACTTTCACTCTTTGTGTGTGTGTGTGTGTGGTGTGTGTGTATGAAGGTGTGTGTGTGTGTGTGTGTGTGTGTGTGTGTGTGTGTGTGTGTGGTGTGTGTGTGTGACAGGTGCGCTGAGTGTGTGTTAAAAGTTACAGCACAATTCCAACTATAGAGAGAAAACACACACTCCAAAAGGTTGGTTTTACTCTTTGTTTTACTCATGGCCTAATATTTCCTTTTAAAGATAATTAATATAAAATAGGCCCCTCCCAATACAATTTACCTTCTGTGCAGATAAAGACATTGACTGACAGAGTGAAAGAGACATGAGAAAATGGACAGAAAGTGAAAAAAATTAATATAGTGCCAAGTTTGACTGGCAATGAGACAATTCAGTGTATTGTAACTATGCGAGAGAAGAAAGACAGACAGCAGATGAGGGAGAAAGAGAGAGAAAGACAGTCAGAGAAGACAGTGGGTGGAGAGGGGACCGGGTAGCAAGTGCCAGGTTTAATTGGCGTTAAGCATGCACAGTGTGTGGATTAGATCGGCCTCCCCCACATTGAGCATGCTATTTATTATTTAATGGTGTCTTTAATTATGAAAGGGTGGATCGGCCTCCTGTAGAGGTGACAAGAGCTAGACAAGGCACATTCTCACCTTTCACCCCTCACCATCCCGTTTACATCTAACCCTCCACCCCTCGTCAAACACATCCTCCTCCACCATTAAGCCAACAGTTGGCAGTATACTTCAAATAATTAAAGAATGAAAATGAAAGTCTACTACATACAGTTGGTGCACCAAAAAGATCCCAGTGTACATCTATCTAAAATACTGCTAAGGGCAATGCATGGCTAATGGGACAGCTGGTATAAATGAGTGGGTAGGGCTAAGCCCCATCCCCCACAACGCCCCCTCCCCCTTTGTGTTTAAAGATAAAAAGACAACAATATAAGATTTCATATTAAAGCATCAACATAGGATTATTTGCTGTTAACAAAGGTATTAAGGAGGTTTATTTTGGACTTCTGGGAATCAAGCACATTGGCGTCGAGATTAGCATGTTTGCCTCGCACCTCTGGGGTTTGGGGTTCGAATCCCGCCTCTGCCATTTGTGCACGGTGCTTGCATGCTCTCCTCGTGCTTCAGCGGTTTTCTTTGGGAACTCTGTTCTCCTCCCCCAATCCAAATACATGAGTTGTAGGCTGATTGGCATTTTGAAATTGACCGTGGTGTGTGAATGCATGTGCAATTGTGCCCTGCAGTACCCCATCCAGGGTGTCCCCTGCCTTGTGCCCCACGCGTTCCCTGGGATAGGGTCCATGCTCCATGCTCCCCTTCATCCCAGTATAAGATAAGTGGTATGGAAAATGGAAGGAATAGATGGAATCAGGCAAATCAGCAAACCAGTGTTCATAAGAAATACACATAAAAGCGTCTGCTAAGTGAATAAATGTAAATGTAAATGTACATAATGGTTTGAATAAGTAACATTTCTTTCAAAGCCAAACTGTAGATTAATGTGGTCTCATATATCAGTGTAACTGACACAGAGGCTAATATTTTTCACTTCTCTGACCATCCATAATAAATCAGCAGTGATTGAGAAGATGAAATACAATTGTGGGAAACACAGCATGAACCCAGTAGAGTGTTGCATATTTAAAACACTTAAAAAATGAGAAATCATCAATTATGCCAACAATGAACCCTTGTGATATAATCCATTACTCAACCCTGACAGTTTCACTGTCAAGCTATTAGTAGATAGTAATATAGTATCCCATGTAATATAGCAATCATTTGTCACATGGCAATACATTTTGAAACAGTCATTTAAAAGGGACCGATTTTTTGGTATATTTGGGCTGCATCTGTAACTCAGAACTGGCAACTCTGTCACAGAACAAATACACAACGAACAGTATTGGCAGCGATGAAAAAGGTATGAATATGACAGAGAAATGAGTTGGCTATAGTGTTGGTTTCTTTCTGTAAGAACAAACGAACAAGAAGGAATGTATTCTTGAAAGTATTCTGACTACAGCTTCCATAACTGCAAGCAAACACGCAAAGCAACTGGAAAGCATAGCACTCCACACAGTGAGGCAAGCAACCATGTCATCTTTTGACCAATTACAGACAGGATAGTCTCTGAACAAAAGACATCCTTTGTGAATGATGGATACAGTGTTTTGAGTTTGAATGCCGCAGTGTAGGCGCTTATAAGTAGAACTTAGAACAAAAAAGGATTCTTGGCAAGCAACACATTCAGACTGGTAGTGTTCTGTTAGTCGATTGCTATTGTTTACCCACAATCGCTTGCTATTTTAGCTGCTTACATTGATCGAACTGATCCCAGAATAGCAACATCTATTTTCTGCGGACCATAAATAATGTACTGTTCACTGAACAACACCACTAGCTAGCTAACTAAGCAAGGACAAAAGCATTGAGTTCACATAACTATTTATGTAGTTAATTATAACTACAGAATGATTTCTGGTCACCCATGAGAACAAATCCAAACATGGCTAAATGTTAAAGCTGATTTCCCAATGGGGTGGCTTTTATTTTGGGAGTGTGTTAAGGCTGCCAAAAATATCACAAATTAAATGCAATAAGAGTTTGTGCAGCATTGATAGACTTCTGAAACCTTTCAAAGTATCATTCAAATATACTGTACAGTAGATTATGATGTTTTGTGTTTTTTGTTTAGTTTTTCCCCAAAATGAACATAATTACTGTAAGTGGTATATTGTATAGTGGGTGTCTGGTGCAAATGATCTCTTTAGAGTAGGGCTAATGCACAGCGAACCAGATTCACACACCCACAATCATTGGCTAAACAATCTCTCATAGCGCCTCAAGCAAATGTTGAGAATTTCTGATGGATATTTGTTCCATTATCTTGTTGCATTATCCACTTCAAATTTACAGACAATGTCTTTTAGAAGATTTAGAAGACTGACACAGACACAATCACGCATTGAAACCTTAATACCGACTGATTATATCATCCGAACGACATACAGTTCGACCACTGTTACACATCTATCCATGCTAATAAACCCAACATATAATTACATGCTAATGAAGTGCCGTTAAATATTTATGAGTGTGTAGAGGCCATGCTCAGGCCCCGAGTCGACACAATTCAATTATAACGTGAAATAGCTGCTGCTGTTCAACACGGTGCATTGCCGACTCACTTTACTCACTTTGTAGCGCAGCATAGCCTCAGTGCTTGCAGAGAAACACAAGAGCACACCCACACACTTAAACCCCAAACACACATACACACTTAAGTGCACACACCCACAAAGACACCCACACATGTACATATCTACTGCTGGAGAACTGTGAAGCTTCACTGATCAGCTCTGATTACAGCAGCAACTGCAGCTCAATCCAATTCATCTCAGTTCAGTACATTTTATACAAGTACAGACTTAGCTGCGATTGGAGCATGTGTGACTGGTTCTTGAATAATGGAATTGGTTCAACTTGTCTCCCATATCAAGTTTTACATCCCACGTTGCAGGATTTTAAGGTGTGTTTATGTAGGCCAGTCATTGTGATATCTTCCATGTTATCACTGTTGTTGGAATGTTATCATCTTGTTGGAATGAACTTCCAACCTCAATCCGGACCACAGAATCTGTCACTATCTTCAAGAAACAGCTAAAGACCCACCTTTTCCGTGAACACGTAACCAACCCATAAAAAAATACTTTGACACTTACACCTCTACTCTGCAAACTTTGCTTCTTCTAGAACTCAATTAAAAATCTTGTATGGTAGCACTACTTGTATTGTTCTCCGCTTGATAGCGCTTTGCTTCTATTCTCTCATTTGTAAGTCACATCTGCTAAATGAATAAATGTAAATGTAAATGTATTACTGTTAAGGTCAGGTCTAATGATGACATTTTCATTGCACTCAACTCAGTTTCATGGCACCGCAAGTGTGTGCAGTGAAAATATTTCAGCAAATATTTTGGTGGCTTGTATGACGAAAAAATTGTGCACTGTGAACACTGCATTATACATATACACATGCACAACATATACAGGTAAAAAGTATTGGAAGAAGAAGAAGAAAAAGAAGTAGAAGAAGAACCAGAAGAAGGAGAGGCTACGGTTTCCAATCCAGTTCATCTGTAGATGAGAAATCATAAACATTAACGTGTGTTTACTTGTGTAAAACAAATCAGAATATATTTACTTTTACATATTAACTAATTTGTGTATAAATAAAAATTAAGTCTTAATTGAGGCTACACATTAGTATTTTTGTCAGTTGCTCTTCCACAGCTCATAAATTCTTAACTAGCTGTGATGTAATAGTGAATTCAGACCAGAAAATTAGCCATTAATGCTAACTATCCAACTGCTGTTTTTATATTGCAAACTATGTGACAACCTTAAAGCTTCATTGTTTCCAGCACCAAGAGTTATTGTGTCACAGTAACGGTGAAAATGTTTATGTCACAGTAAAGGTGAAAAATACTCAGCACAAGTTTATGGTAATTCTGCGAAACTTCATCCACAAGCGTGTTTGACTGTCTGGTAGTCTTGGAGTAACACCAAGAAAAACTAAAATAATTTGTTTTATGAATTTGCCCAAATACCTTTTCTCAGAAGTTCTGTCAAGTTAGCTTCTGTTAGCCATATACAAACGGTATATTAGAACATTTCTGTATGTGAGTATAAAATCCTCACAGAAATCCAGCCATGTTAGCTTCTGGCAGCCATATACATTAATTTAGGGCTGCAACTAATGATTATTTTCATAATCGATTAGTTGGCCGTTTATTTATGTACTTGTTTGTTCTTTTTTATTATTATTCCAATTAATCGATTAATCGGATGGGGGTGTAGACTTTCAGTACCATTTTTTCACTTATTTGAAATAAAATCCACAAACAGTGTTACAAATATCAACTTCAGACTAAAAGTTTACAAAACTGTTTGTCCAATTATAAAAGACTGAAAAGAATCCAACACACACACACACCAGAATATATATTATTCATTTAGGACTGTAGTTTAATTCAGTGAATTTTTTGCATTCAAAAAAAGTAATGCATAAATACTCTAGACCCCTAGCATATTTAGAATAATCCACAAGGGCCCCCTCACTCCATTTATAGGCTATATGTTTAACAGTAATTTCTATATGTGTTGCTTTATTTTACTAATATTTAACATTAATAATATTAACATCGGACATTTAAAATTTAATCAGAATATTTCAAGATTTTATTTTTTGCATTTTATTGCTAGTGTGACATTTAATTTGACTCACTGAATTATCTTTTGTTTATTTTCTCCATCAATGTGACACTTGAACTTTTCTACCATTTACAGGTGTTTGCAAATTATCATTTCATTTGTAAATAGATATAAAATAAAATCCATCAATCAGTGCCTTTACATGGACAACAATCCCTACGTTTACATGGACAGCAATAATCTAATTATTGACCTTAATCTAAGTAACATAATAATGTGATTTACATGAGTCACTTTTAGAATACTCCTGTCATGCACCCATTTTACATGTTATAGATCATAATTAGATTAACAGCCCGCGTCATAACATCACCGCGCCACGCCGTCCAACGTCCCTCCAGAATTTCCCGTTTCAACATACAGTTCGTCTTCTTCATGGTACCATATACAGTTTTGGGTGTTTTTGTTAAATTTTTTACGAACGCTTTAAGTGCAATTAATTATTTGTCATGCTGTACGTGCAAATAGACGACTGCTTGAAGCCGTGGGGTGCGTCTCAAATCGCATACTTACCTACCTAATGTCTAAACCGCTGGCAACAAAAGTGAGTACACCCCTAAGTGAAAATGTCCAAATTGGGCCCAAAGTGTTAATATTTTGTGTGGCCACCATTATTTTCCAGCACTGCCTTAACCATCTTGGGCATGGAGTTCACAAGAGCTTCACAGGTTGCCACGGGAGTCCTCTTCCACACCTCCATGACGACATCTTGGAGCTTGTGGGTGTTAGAGATGTTAGAGCTCCTCCACATTCCGTTTGAGGATGCCCCACAGATGCTCAATAGGGTTTAAGTCTGGAGACATGCTTGGCCAGTCCATCACCTTCACCCTCAACTTCTTTAGCAAGGCAGTGGTTGACTTGGAGGTGTGTTTGGGGTCATTATCATGCTGGAATACTGCATACTGATCATGCTCTGCTTCAGTAAGTCACAGTACATGTTGGCATTCATGGTTTCCTCAATGAACTGTAGCTCCCCAATGCCGGCAACACTCATGCAGCCCCAGACCATGACACTCCCACCACCATGCTTGACTGTAGGCAAGACACACTTGTCTTTGTACTCCTCACCTGGTTGCCGCCACACACGCTTGACACCATCTAAACCAAATAAGTTTATCTTGGTCTCAAGTTCGGTATCGATAGCTTAGTGGTTTGTATGTTCGCCTCACCGCCAGGGTTGGGGTTTGATTCCCACTCTGTGTGTGGAGTTTGCATGTTACATGCTACATGTTGCATGCGGCATGCTACCGGCTGCTCCGGTTTCCTCCCCAGACTTGGAATTTTCTATACCCAGCCATGGGAGGCTGATTGGTGTGTCTAAAGTGTCTGTAGTGTATGAATGGGTGTGCATGTGATTGTGCCCTGTGATGGACTGGCACCCTGTCCAGGGTGTACCCCGCCTTGTGCCCAATGCTCCCTGGGATAGGCTCCAGGTTTCCCCGTGACCCTGAAGAAGGAGTAAGTGGTAGAAGATGGATGGATGGTCTTATATGACCACAGGACATGGTTCCATTAATCCATGTCCTTAGTCTGCTTGTCTTCAGCAAACTCTTGTGCATCATCTTTAGAACAGGCTTCCTTCTGGGATGACAGCCATCCAGACCAATTTGATGCAGTGTGCGGCGTATGGTCTGAGCACTGACAAGCTGACCCCCCACCCCTTCAACCTCTGCAGCAATGCTGGCAGCACTCACACGTCTATTTCCCAAACACAACCTCTGGATATGATGTGGAGTATGTGCACTCAACTTCTTTGGTCAACCATGGCGAGGCCTGTTCTGATTGGAACCTGCACTGTTAAACGGCTGACAGGGTTTTGGCAATCTTCTTATAGCCTAGGGCATCTTTACGTAGCGCAACAATTCTTTTTTCTCAGAGAGTTCTTTGCCATGAGGTTCCATGTTGACTTTCAGTGACCAGTATGAGGGAGTGTGAGAGAAATGACACCACATTTAACACACCTGCTCCCCATTCACACCTGAGACCTTGTAACACTAACAAGTCACAAGACACCGGGGAGGGAAAATGGCTAATTGGGTCTAATTTGGACATTTTCGCTTAGGGGTGTTCTCACTTTTGTTGCCAGCAGTTTAGATATTAATGGCTGTGTGTTGAGTTATTTTGAGGGAACAGCAAATTTACACTGTTATACAAGCTGTACACTCACTACTTTACATTGTAGCAAAGTGTCATTTCTTCACTGTTGTCACATGAACAGATATAATCAAATATTTACAAAAATGTGAGGGGTGTACTATTTTTTTTTATATGTAACGTTTTGTGTATTATTTAAACATTTTTAAAACTTTCCCTCTGACCCTCTGCAATTACACCACTGACCACTAGGGATCCCCCCTTGCACTAGAAGGTAGAGTAGTGCATAGTGGAAGTGCATAGGGTTATTTGAGACACAACTTTAGTATTTACTCTCCGATGCGTGTTTTCGGAACAGAAGTAACGTAATAAGTAAATGTACTGTGCGCACACCAACTAATCGATAATGAGATTCGTTGACAATGATTTTCATAATTGATTATTATCGATTTTATCAATTAGTTGTTGCAGCTCTCCATTCATTAGAACATTTATGAATATGACTAAAAAAATCCCCTCAGACCTCACATCAAATTAGCTGATCTTAACTAGCTGGCCAACAAACTGTTAAAATACATGTGCATATATGAATGGCAAAGCTTTTCCACTTCCTACTTCAATATGACATAAATAAATAAATAAATAAATAAATAAATAAATAAATTTTAGAACCTATAACACTTGAAACTATAACAGATGTGACAGTAAGAATCAGACGTAATACACATCTATTTGTTGCTATGTATCTATTATGTAAACTTTGTATTTATCAAGCCAATTTGTACTATAACTGTTAGCTATTAGCATTCAGATAGTGTGTATTGTTAGAGCTAACATCTGAGAGATTAGGATTAAAGCTGCTGTTAGTTAGCCTTAGCTGATGTGTTCCCACGTTTCTTGGTTCCTTTGTAAATCGGGGAATTATCATCAATAACTAAAATCAGTGTTTGATTTGAGGAAAATGTCTTTGGTTTGTTGTGCGTGAATATTTCTAGGATGTTGAAGTTCATACTTTTCTACTTTAACTTGAGTTTTACTTGAAGAATATCAAGATTTATATTACCTGTTACCAGAGTTTTGAGATGAGTAATTGTACTTTTACATGAGTACATTTGAGTAAACCTCTGATTATGAGCTCAAACATGCTGTATGTCTAAAACTGTTCACACTTGGTGCACTATTTTTGAGAGTTTTGCCATTTTGTAGACACAGAAAAAGAGAATGTTCAGGACATTTTGGGTGATGCAACGGTTATCCTATAAGGTCATACAGTAGTTATCTGAGTGTCAGTATATGATTTCAGTCACTGAGCTACCACTTTCCCGACACTACATGTATCTAACTGACTTGCCTGAAAACCATCATCAATAGATGATTACTTGCTAATTTTGGTGGACAACTTATCAGAGACCTGTCTTGCTGTCTCCAATTAATCTAAATAGCCACCTTGAGCGATAAATGAGACACAGCCGAGTGTCCCGTGTGAGTTCTGAGTCCTTGGAAAGTCCTTGATCTACAAAAGACCCCCTCACACACAGATGCACACGTACAGAGCCAGATTGATAGGCGCTATGTGTAATATAATTATCCCGGGTCCTCGTTAAAAGGAGGCCAACATTAAGGCGGAGGATATTTCAGTGTCTCTTCTCTGTCTGAACACTTCAGCACCGGCAACAACGAGGACAGGTGTACGTTAGAGACCCTTACACACACACGCACAACTCATGCAAGCAGTATGATGTCACAAGCATGACTGCTTTAAAATTTCGGTAACTTGTTGAACTTAAAGTTAAAAAGTCAAACTTTCAGAGAAGGATTTAATCATGTGCATTATGTAACGCTCTAATACCAATTAGACAAAAGAGCTGTAGAATGTAGTATTCAGAGCTTATAAAGCTGGGGCCGCAGAGTTTATAGGGTTGAATTTAGAATCCCAAAAAACGAAATTTGAAAAGTTACAATATTTCTGTTTGTTAAAAGACATGCTGAAGTACATTATTATTCTTTTTATGTAAAAAAAAATGTTGTGTGTGTGTGTGTGTGGGGGGGGTAAGGATTGGGATGCCAAAATCACCTGTGTGTAGCTCACGCCTCCAAGGTCCAGTACAAAATATTTTTACCTTAACATGTGTAAATATTAATTTAGAATTTTGTAATCTTGAATCTAGTCAAATTGATCTCTTATGTCCCGTTACAAGATACGAAACCAAATATAGGATCCATCCATCAACCCATTTTCCATACTGCTTATTCTACACAGGGTCATGTGGGAGCCTGGAGCCTATCCCAAGGAGCTTGGGGCACAAGGCAGGGGACACCCTGGACAGGGTACCAACCCATCACAGTGCACAATTACACACACATTCACACATTATGGACAATTTTGAAATGGCAATCGGCCTACAGCACATGTTGTTGGACTGGGGGAGGAAACCTAAAAAGCACAGGGAGAACATGCAAGGTCTGCACACACAGAGCAGAGGAGGGATTTGAAAATCCAACCCCAGAGGCATGAGGCTAATGTGCTAACCACTAAGCCACAATGCCCCCCCAAATTATAAACATATTTCTAATAATTTTGCTCATTTTGAAGATTTAAACGTTCTCGTTCTATTGGCAGATATTTTGGCTTTTTTCTAAAAATAAATGCTTAACATAACACAAAAAATTATCTGCCAATAGAACACAACTATTCCAAGTGTTTTATTGTAATCTTATAATAGGTAATACAAGATCAAATGGACTATATTCAAGATATTTTTACTTACTAAAATGTCTTATTTTTTGCATTGTCCAAGGCATTATTTTTCTTTTATAGAAGTGTCCAAGATGCTTTAAAGGATCAAAACTATTAATCAGTCTCATATTTATGCATTTAATATTGGCCTCTAATGCCATTCCATAGTTTTCTAAGTGTGTTTACATCCCAAAACATACATTTTCGTTTACATAATAGAGTTGTATCTATCTATCAGACAGTGGCACTGTACTTAATATTGCACCTTGCTCAAGCCAATATTACACAAGAAAATCCTCACTATGGGTACTTACAGTAACTCAAGAGCGAATACATAATTTTGCTGTAGCTGATGTTTATATTATTATTATTATTGTAGCTAAACTAAAAAAAAAGGAATTTCAAGAAAGTAAAAAAGCCTGGTTTCTGCGAAATGAGTCCCATTTTTTGTGCAAAAAGAAAAAAGATCTGTTAAGCATGTTTTGCATTAGAAAATAAGATAAGCCACACAAAAATAAGATTGTTGTGGATCTTACAATCTCATCTGATTGATGGATCTTATGATCCTTATCATAAGAAAAAACCCCACTTCTTTAAGAGTAAGCTCAACTTAAATTTTTCAACGAAGCAAAGCAGAAGCAGAGTTTGTCCCTGTTTCAATAAAAATGCTAAAAATACCAGTGCTTCTGATGCCTTAATTTAAGACAAAGTCACTTTTATTATGTCTAAATTGTGTCATTGTAAGCATTTTTTTTTTTTGCTTTTGTTTTATTAATCTTAGATTAAGGGAGAAATTCTTAAAGTCAACTTAATCAAAAGACCAAAATACTTTAATTATAATTTCATAAAAATTTCATTGCTTGTAATAAGCACAACTTGCTTAGATTTTGGCATTTTGTCTAGTTTTAAGGCCCATTATGGTATTTCAGTTACTAAAATTTTATTCTACTTTCAGAATTCTAGCCCTGCAAACTTGGCTTACCCCATTGTCAGAATTTTTTTTTGCTTGATACAAGACAATTTGATTATATTGAAGAAATATTTGGCATCTTTCTAGTAGGGCTGTTTTTGCAGTGTAAATCTCCTGTGAATCACATGAGAAAGAGGGACAAGCTACATCTGATAAGTATAGTACGTTTAATTGACTTGTACGGATACCTCAACAAATTTCCAACATCAGAAATTTAAATCGGATGTCTAGTGTGAGAAATGTCACTTTGCAATATGCCTGGTTAGCACAGTCAGTTCAAATATATCTGTGATCGTTGCTGTCATCAGCGTGTCTGTAGGCGATGCATGACGAGAGTTTGAATTCAGTGGCAAACTGAGTTCTGCCCGCTTGTCAAGGTTTTGTGGAAGTGGCATCATTAGCATTAAACTTTGGATGGTTGCGCACTTTGAGCATCTGTGTCCTGAGGTAGCACAGTGGGAGCACCTTTGTGATGCAATTTTCCCTGTTGTGTCAAAAGATTGAGTCATGCTGTGTGGCAGATGAGGGTTCCCTTTTGAGTCTGGTTCCTCTCAATGTTTCTTCGTCATGTCATCTCAGAGAGTTTTTCCTCTGGATTGCATATTAGTGATCTAAACATAACTGTACAGATGTACGAAATTCTGTAAAGCCGCTTTGTGTAAATTGTATATAGTGTAAAAAGTGCTATACAAATAAAACAGAATTGAATTCAATTCCACTTATCTTGTTTGAGCCTGGATTAACTGAGTCTCACTGTAATGATTGAAGTTTTCTACACCAGCCGAGACTAAAAAGTCTCAATTAAAGTGTCTGTAATTAGTTTCTATTACAGACACTGTGTTCATGTTCATTTTTAGTTGTGCTGAATAAAGGCAAATAAAAGTGTTCATAGAAACTGCCTTTGTAAAAGTGAAACAGTACCCACTAAGCATCAGACATCCATGGACGATATTTTCCGTGTTGGGTTGTTGTGTACACTACACCCAAATTAGTCTCTCTGAACATTTTTGAGCAGAATCTCGGCTGTTCAAAAACATAAATATACATATTTAAATATGTT
This sequence comes from Ameiurus melas, assembly GCA_012411365.1. Lineage (NCBI taxonomy): Eukaryota > Metazoa > Chordata > Actinopteri > Siluriformes > Ictaluridae > Ameiurus > Ameiurus melas. The sequence continues at coordinate 13,613,847 of CM022753.1, read as the reverse complement.
TACAATATTCCATACAAATAACGTGATATTACGTATATATTATTATGTATATGTGTTTTCCTGCTGCTTCATAACACACACTACCACAGGACATGAATTACAAGTGATAGCAGTTCAGAACACTAGAGTGGCTTGTTTTGACTTATTGGCGACTGACTGATTGACTGATTGGTCAGAATTGAAACGTCAAATTAGTTGCAGGTGGGCGTGGAGGAGGGAAAGGGTGGGGGTAGTGAAAAAAGGGAGGCGGAAGTACATACATTAGATCGAAACCGAGAGAGACAGAAACAGAGAAGCACGTGTTTGATTGAAGTTTAGTCGAGCTGATCAGCTGCAAAGTAAGCTGAAGAACAGGGCCCGATCCAGCAGATACTTAAAACGTCTTAAAATGTCTTACATTCAGTTTTGTTCTTCACAGACCTGTGACGGAGTGTCGTGTAAGCCTGTTTACATTACTTGGCTTTTACTACTCAAGACGTACTCAGAGAAAATTCTGAAGTGTTTTTATTGTAAATACAATAACATGCCACTGGAAGGTCTGGCAGCTGTATCTGATGTGTCCTTAAATGTTTCACTGGTACTTTTTGTCAATTGTCTTATTTTGAGAGTAATTATGAATATAATATAATAATATAATGAATATAATATATAATCATGAATTCTTGGTTGAAATGAGGTAGAATACAACTTTTCAGCTTTCATTTTGCAACCAAATTTAGCCTTAAAAGGAGTCGTTTAATAGACGTTTTTGGAACAACCTGAAAAAGATTACTTTTAACCTTTCTCGTCTTTTCAGCAAGTTTTTGCTGTGTGGATTACGATCCTATGTTCTACTTTTAGTAAGTGTATCAACATCAAAAACCACAAACTTAAATTAGGGACTTGGACACGAGTTTCACTTCATTGATTGAGTTTTTGCTGGGTGGGTAAGTGATTTTAGTGCCATCCTATTTCTACATCCGTCTGTATACATCCACTGTAGAGGAGCTGGGTGGAAATGTGACCACTCTCTGGACACACCTCAAGAAACAAGCTACTGATGCCGATATTGAAACCCCATAAGAGCCCACTCTTAGAAGAAGAGTGATTTTGGCCCCTATGTGTCCATCAATATTATTTTGATCAACGCTGAGACAACGAGATTGGGAAATTTTGATTTTAAAATCACCATTGAGCAATCATCGTTGATATAGAACATAAAGACACAAACCATGGGACAGAACTCTACTAAGTAGTGCACACTACATGAAAGGTAAACAAACGGTCCCTACTGTCCTCTCGGTGGGAATTGAGCTGAACTGAGGCTGAGGCTGTGGAGAATGTGTAGTAGAGTTCTGTATTCTGATCATTTGCATCCTTACATAAGCCACACACTCACAGCAGACATGATCTGTTTTGCATCCAGTTCACTCAAGAGCTTGCACTCACAAACATATACACACACCATGAAGCACAATTATACAAACATAGTATTTTGTGTGTTTGTGACACACACACACAGAGAAATAGCCTGAGAAAGAGAGACAGGGAGACACTGAAAAATGAAGACCTGCTGTCCTTCTGTCACAACTCCCCATAGCATATGATGAGTTTCCCTGCACAATGTACACTGCTCATGCTTTTATTGACATGTTTTGTCTTCCTTTCTGTCTTCCCGTTGGTTCATTTCCTGATTTTGTTCACCTCTTCTCTGTTTAGATCACAGACAGTTTATCTATTAATATTCTCCTTTGCCTTTGTCTTGTTGCGAAGTCTTGTTGATTGTATTCCCGCATTTGTAAGCCTTGTTTTCTTTTCCTATATGTATCTGATTATGGGACGGCTGTGGCTTAGGTGGTAGAGCGGGTTGTCCACTAATCACAGGGTTGCCTGTTCAATCCTTGGCCCACATGCCTCCACATGCCAAAGTGAACCCCAAGTTGCTCCCGATGGCAGGCTAGTGCCTTACGTTGGTGTGTGAGGTTGTGTGCGTGAATGGGTCAATAAAAAACAGTCTACAGCGCTTTGTAGAACCTCTTTAAGGTTAAAAGGCGCTATATATGTGCAGACCAATTACCATATGGGTTATCCTGTAATGAAGTTGTCTTTTTGTTTGGGAGTATGACGATCCAATATTGGTTTCACTCTCAGTAAAGAAGCCATTGAGTTTACCCACTTGCATCATGCCTCTAATCAATGCACATTACAACCCCATGGGAAAGATGTCCCAATTCTGCACATTGTTCAGTCAAACATATATTCAATCATGTGACATCACAATTAGCCTTTTGGTCATAGGATGTGGTGTTTTGCATGAAATAATAGTTCTAATGACAAGATACACATCGGCAGTTGCTACTGGCCAACTACCTAAACAGTGCTGTGCAAAATTTTATCTTAGCCTATATTAACAGTAGCTTTCTCATGACATGTTGCTAGCCGGGTTTTCAATCAAGCTAGCGAAAGTGAGGCTAACTGTTGAACTGGATATAACATACAGTTCAGCAATCAGTTTGCAATGCATATATTGCATTGCTGTTCTCATATTGACAATTGCCATGTGCTTTTGTTTGTTTTGCTATGTGCCATTGTTTTGGTTTTGGTCCTGACCTTGCCTCTGTCATGTGATTGGTCTGTTACTCATTGTGTTCACATGTTTTATACTAGCCCCTGGTTAGATTGTATATTTATACCCTGTTGTGTCCTCTGTTCCATGTGAAGTCTTATCATGTAGTGATGTATTTAAGTCAAAGCCATGATTCCCTAGTGCTTTATTTTCTAGTTCTGTGTTTCTTGTTTTTGACCCTCTTTTGTTATTCTGAGCACACTAAGCACAGTGACAGATGGAACGATGAGTACAGTGACTGATGGAACACTAAGCACAGTGACTAAGAAATCACTAAGCACAGTGACTAAGAAATCACTAAGCACAGGGACTGACAGATCACTAAGCACATTGCCAGATAGAACACTAAGCACAGTGACTAAGAGAACACAAAGCACAGTGACTAAGATAACACTAAGCACAGTGACTGATAGAACACTAAGCACAGTGACTAAGAGAACACTAAGCACAGTGACTGATAGAACACTAAGCAGAGTGACTAAGAGAACACAAAGCACAGTGACTGATAGAACACTAAGCACAGTGACTAAGAGAACACTAAGCACAGTGACTGATAGAACACTAAGCAGAGTGACTAAGAGAACACAAAGCACAGTGACTGATAGAACACTAAGCACAGTGACTTAGAGAACACTAAGCACAGTGACTAAGAGAACAATGAGCACAGTGACTAAGAGAACACTAAGCACAGTAACTAAGAGAACAATGAGCACAGTGACTAAGAGAACACTAAGCACAGTGACTAAGAGAACACTAAGAAGAGTGACTAAGAGAACAATGAGCACAGTGACTAAGAGAACACTAAGAAGATTGACTAAGAGAACAATTATCACAGTGACTAAGAGAACAATGAGCACAGTGACTAAGAGAACACTAAGAAGATTGACTAAGAGAACACTAAGAAGATTGACTAAGAGAACAATTAGCACAGTGACTAAGAGAACAATGAGCACAGTGACTAAGAGAACACTAAGCACAGTGACTAAAAGAACACTAAGCACAGTGACTAAGAGAACAATAAGCACAGTGACGGATAGAACACTAAGCGCAGTGACTAAGAGAACACTAAGAAGAGTGACTAAGAGAACAATGAGCACACTGACTAAGAGAACACTAAGCACAGTGACTGATAGAACAATAAGCACAGTGACTGATAGAACACTAAGCACAGTGACTAAGAGAACACTAAGCACAGTGACTTAGAGAACACTAAGCACAGTGGCTAAGAGAACAATGAGCACAGTGACTAAGAGAACACTAAGCACAGTGACTAAGAGAACAATGAGCACAGTGACTAAGAGAACACTAAGCACAGTGACTAAGAGAACACTAAGAAGAGTGACTAAGAGAACACTAAGCACAGTGACTAAGAGAACACTAAGAAGAGTGACTAAGAGAACAATTAGCACAGTGACTAAGAGAACACTAAGAAGAGTGACTAAGAGAACAATGAGCACAGTGACTAAGAGAACACTAAGCACAGTGACTAAAAGAACACTAAGCACAGTGACTAAGAGAACAATAAGCACAGTGACTGATAGAACACTAAGCACAGTGACTAAGAGAACACTAAGAAGAGTGACTAAGAGAACAATGAGCACACTGACTAAGAGAACACTAAGCACAGTGACTGATAGAACAATAAGCACAGTGACTGATAGAACACTAAGCACAGTGACTTAGAGAACACTAAGCACAGTGACTAAAAGAACACTAAGCACAGTGACTAAGAGAACAATGAGCACGGTGACTAAGAGAACACTAAGCACAGTGACTAAGAGAACACTAAGCACAGTGACTGATAGAACACTAAGCACAGTGACTAAGAGAACACTAAGCACAGTGACTGATAGAACAATAAGCACAGTGACTGATAGAACACTAAGCACAGTGACTAAGAGAACACTAAGCACAGTGACTGATAGAACAATAAGCACAGTGACTGATAGAACACTAAGCAGAGTGACTGAGAGAACACAAAGCACAGTGACTGATAGAACACTAAGCACAGTGAATAAGAGAACACTAAGCACAGTGAATAAGAGAACACTAAGCACAGTGACTGATAGAACACTAAGCACAGTGACTGATAGAACAATAAGCACAGTGACTAAGAGAACACTAAGCACAGTGACTGATAGAACACTAAGCAGAGTGACTGAGAGAACACAAAGCACAGTGACTGATAGAACACTAAGCACAGTGGATAAGAGAACAATGAGCACAGTGACTAAGAGAACACTAAGCACAGTGACTAAGAGAACACTAAGAAGAGTGACTAAGAGAACAATGAGCACAGTGACTAAGAACACTAAGAAGATTGACTAAGAGAACAATTAGCACAGTGACTAAGAGAACACTAAGCACAGTGACTAAAAGAACACTAAGCACAGTGACTAAGAGAACAATAAGCACAGTGGCTAATAGAACACTAAGCGCAGTGACTAACAGAACACTAAGAAGAGTGACTAAGAGAACAATGAGTACACTGACTAAGAGAACACTAAGCACAGTGACTAAAAGAACACTAAGCACAGTGACTAAGAGAACAATAAGCACAGTGACTAAGAGAACAATGAGCAAACTGACTAAGAGAACACTAAGCACAGTGACTAAAAGAACACTAAGCACAGTGACTAAGAGAACAATAAGCACAGTGAGTGATAGAACACTAAGTGCAGTGACTAAGAGAACACAAAGGACAGTGACTGACAGAACACTAAGCACAGGGACTGATAGGATGCTGAGTACAGTGACTGACAGAACACTAAGCACAGGGACTGATAGGATGCTGAGTACAGTGACTGACAGAACACTAAGCACAGGGACTGATAGGATGCTGAGTACAGTGACTGACAGAACACTAAGCACAGGGACTGATAGGATGCTGAGTACAGTGACTGACAGAACACTAAGCACAGGGACTGATAGGATGCTGAGTACAGTGACTGACAGAACATTTAGCAAGATGAGTAAAACCACTGACTATTGTGACTAACAACAGCGTGAGCATGGTGAATGAGAACACAGAGCCCAATGATGTTACTAGATGTAACAGAGAGTGAGAAGGGTGTAATGTGCGAGATGTGATGTTGAGAGTCATTTGTTCTCAGAGAGCGAGAGAGAATAGAAAAATGAGTGCTGTTTGATTTTGCCCTTTAATGCCGGTGGTAATGGTCGTTATGCAAGTAAGGAGAGGCTGCCTACGCAGTGCGAATAAATATAGCAGAATACGCACTGAGCAGAGAGAGGGGTCAGAGAGTCAGCACCAATACACAGCTGTTCTGAATTCACACCCATGCACGCATGCACACTCACACATACACTCATACACTGCGCTTTAGCACTGCCTACAGCTAAGCACACTTCAGGTGTCCTACGCTTGTACACTGCACACTAACATGAACTTTTTCAACTGTGTGAGACATTCGATGCAAAGCAGAATATTCTACTTATGTAATCAATAAGCTGATAAGTCGGAGAAGTCAGAGGCCATGCCCTCTTTACAGGAACTGACAGGCACAGAGACCATGGCTGCATCCAAAATCGTGTTCTAACCTACTACACAGTAGGCGAAGAGCAGTACTCCAGAGGGGTAGTCTGTCCAAATTCTCAGTAGGCGAGAAACAGTAGGAGAGAAATACCCGGATGGTGTACTGCTTCCGGTGAGATTTTGCAGTATGGTGCAAAATGGACACTACACGTGTCAAAAATTCCCATAATGCAATGGGGCTGGTGCGGATGAACTCAGAAAAAAAATGGCATAAGACAACGCGTTGACTCTTTTTAAGTATAAATCACTGGTTAAATAGGACTTGTTTAACGATACCTGAATAAACTGTTAACTTGTTGAAGGTTTAAACAGCATTTGAAACCTTTTTTTGAGCTCCATCATGTCTTAGTCGGCCAAGCTAATGGCAACGAATTTACCTCATTCTGTTAACCCCACATTAAATGACTAATTCGGGTTATTTTCCTGTTGTGCATTTTGCTGTTTGTGCCTGTGATTGATGATGTCGAAGGTCACATGACAATGCCAACATGGAGGCTGTAGTATGTCCAGGATTGTATTCATACTACACATGCATACTGATTAGTACGTAGTAGGGCTACACAAATAATCGAATATCGATTGCGATTACGATTTTGACTGTTCACGATTAAATGAACATGATCGACTGCGATATTAACGTTTAAAGTTCGTCCTCCACTAACAGAAAACTCCACTGCAGATCAAATGAAGTGCTTCCTATACTACTATTCCTATACACCCAATCACCATAGAGCGGCGCAGGGATGACGTCATTTTGTAGTGCCAAAACCCTGAAACAGAGTTAGCATTTTATCCCTCGAGCTGCCAGCTTCGCTTCGAGCTCCAGCGCTTTGTGTGAGGGGAAATCATCAAATTAACATGATGCTAAATTGCACTACAGAGGTTGTCGGGGGCATTAAACGTCATCACGCCGAATGGGAAAAAACTTTGCAGGTAAACTCAGGGCTCTACCATTTCACTCACATTTGTGACTGAAAAGTATTTTGTGCGACTGTGAATACATATTTATTCGGAGTTGTATAATACAATCGGGATAAAAACTACAACTCCAAAATGCATCCGCACCGTGCAACAGTTACTTTCACACTGCTGTTCATCACCTCAGTCAACCAAACAAGTATGGAAATACTGCAGAGAAGCCATTATGATGAAAAGAGTAACTCTGTACATCATCTGCTTCAACTTCCCGATCTCACAAACCGCCATTGTTTATTGATCCCGCAAAATGACCTGAACTTTTACCTGCTTGTTTAGACACAGCGGCTTCGGGCACAGTAAATTAATAATAATGCTAATGCTACAAGGTGGGTTTAATTCAAACTTCTTTATTAAAAAAATCTTCACCAATCATAATCAACTGTTCAGTCTGTAAACATACAGTATACTGCAGCTCTCTCTTCACTAACTCAAATTCACTTCATTTAAACTCACGGTTGCCAGATATAACTAGAAAAGTCAACTCCAGTTTCCATGTTTTGATTTAATCCCAAAACAATATTATCAGCAGACATGTAAATTGTACTGGGCAAACCAATCTAAAACTGATAAACAAACAAAAATAAAACTACTAAAATGTAAAGACAGAAAATGTGCTTAGTATAAATAAATCATTTAATACATAAAAATAGATATTATAACAACTTTAATTAAATAATAATTAAATATAAATAAAATGAGAAATGAAATAATGTTTAATTACTATGGGTTGCATTTAATATCAATTTGACATTAATCTTAGTAAGCTATGTTCTTAGAAAGCTATTAGCATTTTTCCTAATATGGATCATGTGTGTGTTAGTCTACTTTTAATTAGGACTCTATTGTTTTTAAGATATTTAAAAATAAATATTTTATGCTTGTTATTTATCAATTAACCAACAGTATCTCATGGCTATTATTTTAACTCAATTAACAGTGACAATGAGCAGAGAGCTTACATTTAACTGTTTAAGACAGACCTCCTGATTAAAGTTTAAACAAAAAAAAAAGATTGGTATCTGGATCAGTATCGGCTGTAAAAATCCTGATCGGAGCATCCGCAATGAACACCATAAACTAAAGCACTTTGCATCTGACGGGTAAATGAACTCACCCAATCACATCCTATATGAGATTATTCAGATATATACACAATATACACAGAGCAGTTCGAAAAAACTGACTCCAGCACAGAACCATGACAGTGGAAAATGTCTAATAGTGTAGTTTTAAATATATTTAAGAGGAGCAGTCTTCAAACACTGAACATTGATGTTTATTGAATTTGTTTACAAGTTTGAACAGGTTGTTTTTTGCATACAGTCTGTAAAATTAACTGAAAATATAGAATTTTGTTAAACAGAATGTAAATTAATTTGTCATGGCTCACAGTATGTTCCTAAATTCTGTCATAATTGACCAGCTCATGTTTTCTCATGTCTAATTGTGTGTTATATTGTGGCATGAGAAAACTTAATAAATGTGAAAATGCAATAAAATATGTTGTCAGTAAAATCAATAAATAATTGTGATAAATAATCGAGATCTCAATATTGATCAAAATAATCGGGATTATCATTTCGGCCATAATCGTGCAGCCCTAGTACGTAGTGTTTCAACGGCTGTGCAGTAGGTACTGTCAGAGTATGTGATTTCGGATGCAGCCCATGTCATCTTCGTGAATATTGGGACTAGCGCACTGATTCCAATCTCAAATACACTAATATGACAAATTGCATAATTTCAGGAAAAAGAAACACATTCTTACGTTTTTGACCATAGTATACGTTAAGAAATTAAAACATGGCATTTTGTAAGAAAATACTCAACGGCGTGGGGGTGTGATTATGTTCCTATAACAGTACGTCCCCAAGTGTTTTATTCCTCTTTATAACAGCAGTTTGCCAGCAATTACAATTCTAATATATTATTATGTATTATCTATAAATGACATCATTCATTGTCATGTTACATGACATTCAATGTTGTGGAATGTTCACAACACAAATTAGCTGAAACGCTGTAGCCTCCTTCCATTAATGTTAAATAAACTGAAAACATCACCAATCATACCTATGTTTTTCTTTGCTAAATAATAACACATTTCATAAATCAATTTATAATTAGAATTATGTAGATTCCGCCATTCAAGTCCTTGTGAATGAGTTGTTACTATAGAAACAACCATGTATTACAACCAGGGTATTTATCCATCATTATTACCCATCATTTGAATTATTGTCAGAGCTGCTGTTATAGAAAGCTAATCAACACCTTATGACAAATCAGAATCGAGAGTTCAGCAGCAATGTGGTATGAAGTTTATTATTAGTTCTATTTTTGTACAATATTTATTTGTGTTCATATATACATGTACAAAATATATGCGCATTATGCATCTCTCCATCTTGTCCCTGCCTCTCTGTTTTCCTCTCTCTTTCTATTCCTGCCTGTCTTTCATCTCTTGTTCTGTCTGTGTCTGTCTCTTTATACAGTATGCACTGTATAAATTATGTACGGTGAATGTCAGAGTTGCAGTCTGTATGGAAACTACCAGAAGCACTGATGCCGTAGGTGAAATTCTCCTATGTGTGTGTGTGTGTATGTGTAGCAGCTCTACAGCAGCAATAAGATGAAGCTTTTTCTCTCCACGACCCTTAGCCATACCTGACCACCCACACAAGTATACACACACACACACACACACACACACACACACACATATATATATATATATATATATATATATATATATATATATATATATATATACACACACACACACACACACACAAACACACATACAGTGCAGGACTCAGGGAGGTGTGAAAGAGCAGAGAAGCAAAAAAAGCGAGTGAAAGAGACAGAAAATGGAATAACGAATGAGACTAAGAGACAAAAATAGAAAAGAAATATGACAAATAAAATAAGTGCAGACAGAAGAGAAACTGACAGAGTTGGACACACAGAAGAACAGACTTTACTGGATTTACTCTTTCAGTCTGTTTCTCTCTCATTCTCTCTTTCTCTCTCTCCTTTTCTCTCTTCCTGCCTATTTTTACTCTCTGCTTCTGATGATGTTACGGTTGCTAATGAAAACTGTTTTTGTGTATTGATATTAATATTGTACCAATCATTTTTAAATAATAATAAAATCCACTAATACGCTTAAAATACACATAATATTTTTTTAAGCTGTCTTTATTAAGAGTCTGTGTGTGTGTGTGTGTGTGTGTGTGTGTGTGTGCGCGCATGTGTGTGTGTGTGTGTGTGTCCTGAGGGTAGAAGCCAAATCCAGAACAGTGATCACCATGCAATTTGAAACAGAGAGAGCTCCGTCTCACTTTGAGAGAGAGATAAACTGGAAAGATGACAGACAGACAAGGACAGAGCTGCACAAATAGAGAGAATGACAGACAGCTAAAGAGAGAGTGATAAAGAAGGAGAGAGATAGGAAGACTGTGCTGATGAATGTGTGGGTGTGTTGAAACAGAGAAAGCAAGATTAATAGAAATAGAGAGAGACAGAAAGACAGGCAGGGAAAGAGTGAGAGCAAGAGTGAAAGTGCCCATCACTCCATGTATCTTGTTACTTAGCAACTGAAGCAGCAGGTGCTTTATGAGTTGAACATAGTGCACACCTTGACAGAAACAACCACACCTTCATTAGTACGTATACACCTTCACCAACATGCCGAGACCCTCACTAACACACCTAAACCTTCACCATACACCCACACCATCTTCAACACAGCTACACCCACACCTTCAATACACCCACACATCCATACCTTCATCAACGCAGTTACACCTATACCTTCATCAATAGACCCACACATTTACCAATACAGCCACCTTCACCAATAGACTAACATCTTCACCAATACACCCACACCGTCTTCAACACAGCTACACCTACACCTTCACCAATAGACCAACACCTTCACAAATACACCAAAACCTTCACAAATACACCAACACATTCACAAATTCACCCACACATTCATAAACATCGCTACACCTACACCTTCACACACACACCATCTTCAACACAGCTACACCTTCACCAACAAACCTGCACCTTAGTCAACATAGTTACACCTACATCTACACCTTCACCAATAGACCAACACCTTCACAAATACACCAACACATTCACCAATACACCCACACCTTCTTCAACACAGCTACACCTACACCTTCACCAACACACCCACACATTTGTCAACATAGCTACACCTATATCTACACCTTCAACAATAGACTAACATCTTCACAAATACACCAACACCTTCACCAATACACCCATACCTTCTTCAACACAGCTACACCTACACCTTCCCCAACACACCCACACCTTCATCAACATAGCTACACCTACACCCCACCTTTACCAATAGACTAATACCTTCACCAATCCACTCACACCTTCAGTGATAGACTAACACCTTCATCAATAGACTAACACCTTCAGCAATAGACCAACACCTTCACCAATACACCCAGACTTTCACCAATAGACCAACACCTTCACCAATACACCCAGACTTTCACCAATAGATCAACACCTTCACCAATACACCCAGACTTTCACCAATAGACCAACACCTTCACCAATACACCCAGACTTTCACTTTCACCAACACCTTCTGCAACACATGTTTAAAAAGTTAACTATGATCCGCGTAACCCCTTCTACATATGTTCATCTACACCGAAAAAAAAAATTCTCTTCCATTTTAACCAGCATTTAAATCCACACCAATGAGAGACACTTTGGATGTCTGTTAAAATTAAACCGATTAGAATATATATTTATATATATAATATAATATATTTACCCTAGCTCATTAAAAAATGAAAAAGAAATCCGCTACTCAAACTGATCATTATCAAGACAGCTACAGCTGTGATAAAGCCTCACTTTATGTTAACATACGCCACAATATCATGAAACAATATTGCCAAAAACCCAGGAGTAGCACAAAAATCTGGGTTTGCAGAAAAACAAGTTTATTTTTAGTCATCAGGATACGAAATGTTTTTTTTTTAAATAACAGATGCAAAATCCCACAAATAAGGCTTAAGTGATATTTTTAGAAAGTGTTTGGATCAGTTTCTGCCATGAGCTATTATATAAAAATGTGAAAGAACTACAGCTTAAAACATGTTTGGAACATCTTCCCAGTGGTCGCAGCATTCGTTACACTAATGAAAGTGTATATAAGCAGAATCAAAAGGGGACTATATGGACCTTTTCCCATTCTTGAGCTTCCCACCCCTTGGGCATTCATAATACTATTGTTTTTACTTAGATATTATCTGAACTTACATATGGACAGCGGGTTTCAAGCCATTAAGCAAACATCAATCACTATGTTTTCACAAGACATGTTAAGTAGGTCACAAAATCTTTAGGGGTGGAGAATAGCTTGCTTGTGAGTCACTTTGGTTCATTTCTGATTTCAAATCTCATCAATCTGAGACCATTTGGAATGCTTCAATGGACCAAGTGTGAAAACACCCTACTATCAAGTTAGGATTAAGTTAGCTAGTTTTGGTGAAACAACATTACCTAATTTCTATAATCATTAGAAATATATTCCACACAGTATGTGTAAAGCAGCGTAGGTAACCATGTGGGTGGTTTCAGCAAATAGAACAGTATCTATGATGTCAGTAAGGAGCAGCTTGGCAGGTAATTCTTTTTAGAATCAGTTTATTTTATCTACATATAATCTGTTATGACCCAAGTCTTTACATTCATGAGAAACATGTAACCTGATCCAGCGTCAATCTAATCCACACTGTGCGGAGACGCGAGAGATGCTGAGAGCCGTCCTATTTTATTAAAGTGAACTAACTAAGTGCAGGAAAATCCCCACAGGAAGACGCAGACCGGCTGCGTCCCAATTCTCCTGCCCTCCTAACCTTCTTTTAATCCTCCGGCCTCCTGTCGCACCCTGCATCAAATGCAGCAGATCAAACAGAGTGCACTAGATCGGCCACAGGTTTTTAAGGTCACTACTAATTCTAAAGTACTCACTTACAGCAGTGTTGCAGAAATCAATTTAATGCAAGGTTCATTACATAAACAAGTGACCACATATACAGTTGAGGTTATAAATTTACATACGCCTTGCAGAATCTGCAAAATGTTAATAATTTTTTAAATAAGAGCGATCATAAAAATTGCATTTTGTTTTTTTATTTAGTGCTGCCTTTAAAAACTATTTCACATTAAAGATGTTTACATATAGTCCACAAGACACCATAATAACTGAATTTACACAAATTAACCAGTTCAAAAGTTTGATTCTTAATTGTCATATCACAGCAAACCAGTGACTACATTTCCCATCCTGCACTTCAGCCTACAAACATGGCCGCTATGGACGGCAATTCCTAGAACACTCTCCGTCATTCTACTCATTCACACCTGCATCCAATTCACAGCAAAATCACAACCACAGGTTAAAGGGACTTTCTATGCATTCAATCTTTGTGAAGTAAACACTCAGTTGCCTGGTCTCTGTCATTACCAAGCCTTGATACCATCTTTGTTTATTCTGGTTTTGATCTTGTTCTTGTTTTTGACCTCGTCCTTTTGCCTTGCCTTGTTTGGACTGTTCACCTGACTCTGCCTGTCTTTGCTTATTGATTTTTGCCTGATCCTTTGGACTTGTTGTTGTTGTTTCATTAAACTGCCATACCTGCACTTGCTTCTGTCTGCGCCTCCTTTATGTGACAGGATACTTCGACTATAACATGGAAGCAGCAGGAAAGCGAAGGAGACATCATGCCAAGGTAGTAAGGAACACCCTCCGAAGACTCAACTCTATCAAGCTTCCTCAATGGGTTGCCATGGATCCCCCAGAGCCACACGATGGATTTTTCGGCTACCCTGAGTATTTTCTTTTCGACTGCCAATTACATTTTTTGAGCCTGGCGCACCCCAAGCCTGACCATAGGCAGTGGCTGGGGGTTCATACTCTCCTGGTTCATTGGCCAAGCCCGCCAGTGGCCCGTATGTACATACGGCAGTGGCCCGTATGTACATACATACCCACAATGTAACTCAGTTTGTGGGACTATTGATAAAGGAGTTTGGGAGTCCAGAGTACACCCACAACCTGGATGTGTTTTTGGGGAGGGCCAGTCTCATGAATGAACCTGCAAGGACGTTCACCACCTACCTACAAGACGACCTCCTCCCCAGAGCTCCAGTTGGAGATCAACATGGCAACCTCCTTTCCGGAGCTCCAACCTGAGACCCACGAGGTGGTCTCACCTGCTGAACTCCTGTCGGAGGTCAACGTGGTGACCTCCTCCCCAAAGCCCCAGTTGGAGGTCAACATGGCATTCTCCCCAGAGCTCCAGCACAAGAAACATGAGGTTGTCTCATCCTAACAAATGTACGTTCTTGTCCGAGGTCGAAGAGGCGGCCTAACAAAGACACCTTCCTAACCGAGGTCGAAGAGACGGCCTAACAAAGACACGTTCCTGTCCGAGGTCGAAGAGGCGGCCTAACAAAGACACGTTCCTGTCCGAGGTCGAAGAGACGGCCTAACAAAGACACGTTCCTGTCCGAGGTCGAAGAGACGGCCTAACAAAGACACTTTCCTGTCCGAGGTCGAAGAGACGGCCAAACAAAGACACGTTCCTGTCCGAGGTCGAAGAGACGGTCTAACAAAGACACGTTCCTGTCCGCGGTCGAAGAGGCGGCCTAACAAAGACACGTTCCTGTCCGAGGTCGAAGAGGCGGCCTAACAAAGACACGTTCCTAACCGAGGTCGAAGATGCGGCCTAACAAAGACACGTTCCTAACCGAGGTCGAAGAGACTGCCTAACAAAGACGCGTTCGACTAGGCGGCCTCCCATACCACGTTCCTGACCGAGATCGACGAGGCAGACTCCCATGCCAGGGGATTCTGTCATATCACAGCAAACCAGTGACTACATTTCCCATCCTGCACTGCGGCCTACAAACATGGACGCCATGGACCGCTTTGGACTTCTTGATGTTTCATTAAACTGCCATACCTGCACTTGCTTCTGTCTGTGCCTCCTTTTTGTGACATTAATAATGTGTGTTGTTACTTCGATATTCAACAACTGTTTTTATGTTTTGTGATCAGTTGTTCATGAGTTCCTTGTTTGTCCTGAACAGTTCAACTGCCCACTGTTATTCAGAGAAATCCTCCAGGTCCTGCGCATTCTTTTCTTTTCCAGCGTTTTCTGCATATTTGACCACTTTCCAACAGTGGCTATATTATTTTAAGATGCATCTTTTCACACTGAGGACAACTTAGGGATTAGTACACAACTATTACAAGAGGTGCAAACATTCACTGATGCTCAAGAAGGCAACACATTACAGTAAAAGCTTCTGCAAGGCAAATGTAAACTTATACTTCGTTCTTATGCAGTTGAAGTCATATCATATGTAGTATTTCAAATAAAGTGATCAGTGAGTGTGCCTTTATACAGTTATTATAGTATATGTATACCTAAACTGGACAGGGGGAGCTTTGAAAATCTCATGGCCTTTTTCCTGTCTTCAGTTGTCGAGTTGTGGTGAGCTTGTTCGTACTATAGCTTAAGATTCCTGTTCTTGGCTGACAGAAGTGGAACCCGAAGTGATGATCTGCTGTAATAGTCCAGCCACCTCAATATGTTGTACATTCTGAAATATTTTTCTGTTCACCCCAGTTCTAAAGAGTGGTTATTTTAGTAACTGTAGACTTCCTTTCAGCTCAGACCAGGCTGGCCATTATTAATACTTGTATTAATACTTGAGTCACTGTTATTTTAGATGTTGGACAGATTGAGCAGTGTGAGTGTCAGCAATTGAAAGTGCTTAAATTAATATAGGGATGAAGAAAGAAAATGAATGAGGGAAGGAGAGATATTTGGACAAAGTATGGAATTTTGGTACAGTAATTTGTGAGTCCTTGGGGTCTTTGTGGTTAAAATTTGGGCATTTGGGATACATTTGGTTCTATATTCAGATGAAATCAAAATAGAGAATTTTGGCAATAAACACCAGAGGTGGATTTGGTGCACACAGAGAGATAGCCATATGGAAAAGTACCTCACGCCCACAGTTAAATATGGGGGTGGCTCTTTAATGTTTTGGGGCTGTTTTTCTGCCAGAGGACCTGGCCATTTTGTTAGGATACATGGCATCATGGACTCTATCAGATGTCAACATATTTTAAATGAAAACTTGAGTGCCACAGCCAGAAAGCTTCAAATGGGCAGTGGTTGGATCTTCCAGCCGGACAATGATCCAAAACATACATAAAATCATCACACAAATGGTTTACTGACCACAAAATCAAGGTCCTGCCATGGCAAAGTCAGTCCACTGACTTGAAACCCATAGAAAATGGGATGAAGAGGAGGACTCTCCTGAAGAGGAGAGTCCTGGGAAAATGGGATGAAGAGGTGGACTCTCCTGAAGAGGAGAGTCCACCTGCGTGGACCTCATAATGTGAAGGATCTGAAAAGATTCTGTATGGAGGAATGGTCTCAGATACCTTGCCATGTATTCTCCAACCTCATCACTCATTATAGGAGAAGACTCACAGCTGTTAGCAATGGGAGGTAGCACAAATTATTGACTAAAAGGGTGCCAATAATTGTTGCACACCTATATTTAACAAAGATTTTTTTTATATAAACCTGTGTTTTGTTTGCAATTGTTTGATATTCATGATAGCAGAGTATGTTTGTGATTTTTTTTTTAACAAAAGATCAAAAGGTTAAAAAATAAAGACAATTTTTCACAGTTTTCTTTGCTCATATTTACCAAGGGTGCCAATATTGGTGGAGGGCACTGTAACTGCAAAAGGGGGGCTATAACTTTGACATAAGAAAGAAAAGTGCCATGTCAGATGACCAGGAAATGCTGTTTGCACTTCCTTTTCTGCAATCACATGGCGTGAATTTCATCCTCAGAGTGCTCTCAATATTTAGACAGAACTACTTAAAGGAAAAAATTGTAAAACTATCTGAGATAATTTACTCTGTATTTTTTTCTCATTTAAAATGAATGATAATGGAACTGTAGTATGTGCATTCATGGACTGTAACAGGCCTACATAGCAAAAAAGGCACTAGGCTTCTCTAATAGTATATTTACATTTTTCACATTCAAAGTAATAAAAACTGTTGTTATTTCAGACATTTTGTAATTTCCCACCTTCTATACTAAATTTTATTTCATAATTTTTTTTTGCTTCAAGAGAAAGAATTAAGAATTCAAGTGAAATAATTCAAAAGATACTTCAAAACAAAACAAATTTTTGTATGTATTTTGAGTGAGTAAAATCATCCACATACTTTTTACAACTTTAATTCATTTCTAGAAAATATAACTTTTACATGCTTTCTAAATGGCCAAAACCTGACCAAACCTCTGCAACTTGCAACTGTGTTATTTTTGACTATAGGGTACTTCCACCATTGCACACTGTTGCCATAAGGCAATAATTTACCAACTACTTCAACTAATTCAAGTCATAAAAATCCATAAAAAACATTTTTTGATGTAAATGTAATAATTCATGCACTAGAGGGTTAGTCTATTAAGACGCATTCCACAGTTTCTGGATATTCAGAATCTAGTTATTTATCTGGTTACAGAAACAACTGGACCAAATCCCACTTAATGCTTCATTAGTCTCATCTACACTCTCATCTCATATCCCATGTGTTAGGAACAAATGGATTTTCTAATATGACTCTGCTTTCACTCTGTTTTCACTACCTAAAGCGCTACGGGGATAGGTTTCACAAGCTTATTTTAAGTTTTACAGAATGGGAAACAGCAACATTGGTTTCAAATATGAACAGTGTTTTTATATATGTTATAAATGTCATGTCTAGTTTTAACTTGGCTTGATCTTAATACCGCAGTTTCATGGAGGCATACAGATGAGAATCTGGCCTATTCCCATCTGGACCATTCCCAGTTGTTGGATGAAACGACCAGGTCGTGGTGGATCCAGAGCCTATCCCAGGAACTCTCAGCACAAGGTGGGAATAGACCCTGTAAATGCAAGTCCATCTCAGGGTACCATTTCTACACTCATTCACACTTATAGGCAATTTAGAATAATCTACCTACACTCTAAAAAATGCTGGGTTTTTTTTTTTACCCAAACACTGGATTGACACTTTTGGGTCATTTAATTGGGTTATTTTCTCAGTCTTGGGTAGTTCTTGGGCAGTTTTGTGTAACCCAACTGCCGAATAATTTTCACTGACAGTTGAATCAATGCACACCTCCCGCTCCCAGACACCTCAGTCCAGCTCCTTGGGTCAAATCAACTCAGAGCAGAATGTTTGAATTCGCCTCAGGTGGAGGTAGCGGTTTTCACACGACTGTTAGATTTATTTGTAGGAATAAGGTTCGTATCAATATATTTAACTGTAAAGCCATTACTGTACAAAAGAAAAAGCAAAAATGTGAGATAACAGTCCAGTTTACATGACATTAAATGCACCGCTATCTTCCTTAGCTTTGGCTTACTTGTTTGTAATGCCCACTGGATCATAAGCTGGTTACTCAGGATGTTTTAAACATGTTTTGGGTTGTTTTTAACCCAGTGTTTTTAGAGTATACCTGCATATTTCTGGGGGTGGAAGGAAACCAGAGAACACGGAGGAAACCCTCACAGACACAGGGAGAACATGCAGAACTTAACCTAAGCTCAGGATCAAACCAGGGACCTGCTGGGAGGTGGAAATGCTACCCACTGCACCAATGTGCCACCCTGTATTTTAAAATATTATTAGATATTTAAAATGTAGAAAAGACAAATGGATCTCTTAAACCTTTAGTCACTGTTTTGTATTCAATTTGTATATTATCTGAAGTATGTATCTAACTATGATCAAAATGCATCCAGGGAAAAATAGAAAATAAAATGTTATGGCAAGCCAGATCTAGTGAGAATGGTGTATCTTGCTTCAAATTTGACTCTACTGAAGTTTAAGTGCAGACACAGCAAGTGCAATAAAATTAGTGCAGGTATATTTAGTGTGTCTGTGAATGCTAATGTGTAACATCATGCTGTTTTTTCGGTTATTATATTACACTCCATAACATGTGTTGCAAAGTATAATGTTATTTTGCTAACTGAAATGTAGAATAAAATCTCATCAAACAGTTCAAACAATAAATGGGCAAAGACTGACAAGTTTAACCGGATTTTAAACATCTACAAATTGTGGTGTCTTGTAAGTGGTCATTTGCAAGATTTTTCCCACCTCAGGACATTAGATATACTAAGTGAACCCCCCCAAAAAAAAAAAAAAACCAAAGACGTCTTCATGAAAGCATATCTTTTGTTTGCTCTGTGAAAGCATGTAAAGCTCATAAACAGCTATCTTAACCGCATTTTTACAGTTACAGTCCTGAGTACCTACTGGTACTGTGAAATTCAAAATGAATGCAAATTTTTGGACTGAAATTGCAGTACAGCAATAACAAGCTAGATAGCTGACACCAACGAGTAGCTTAGGAACAACCTAGATAGACGATAGCCAGCCGGCTAATGTTAGTGATGACTCTAAGATTGATTATTACTTTGATTATAATAGATTTAAACAAGTACTGTGTGTATATTAACTGATCTAAAGCCAATACCATAGTAAACTAATTTAAAAGTAGAGAAGGGAGACTTTACACTTTACACATTGGGTGCAGCCATGTTGATTTGCCACGTCACTCTGTAAACGGGGAAGGAAATGGTCGTTGAGAGAACTACCCCAAGTTGACATTGCATGTTGAGGGGGTGTTTTCCATGGTTTTTACTGGTTGCAACTTCAAATCGAACACAACATTATTGGTGAGCCAATTGCTTTAACTTATTGAAAAGAAACATAATTTCCATTACTACTTTAGAGTATTTGCTACATTCTGCACACCATCCAACACAGGCTGGGTGCCTTAATGTCTTTTATACTGTGTGTAGAGGAAACAAAAATCCAAACATGGCATACTCATTTTCCCTTTTTTTTCCTCCTCACTAAAGCCACTTAATCATTTCCTCAGTAGTCCATATTTGGTCAGATATATGGCATGACAATGGTAGCTTGTTTAATGGCATTGTACTTTAGCAAGAATTTCATTTTTCTTCTACATCCACCTGAAGTCTATGGGGTGTCTTGGGTGGACCTTTCTATAATAGCATCTCAAGATGTTTGGGATCCAAAATTGATTCTCTAATTTGAAATGTGTGGATGGCCTCTGGTGCGGTCCAGCAAGCTTGGAGAAGAGACCTTGACTTATCACGATGAAATTGATCAGTTTGTCGTTTGGGATCATTTGAGTATTAATCCTTGGGGTTACCCTGAACACCAAGGAAGCCTCATCTAATGTATCTTTTCCCTAAACTGTGGCTCATTTGCATGTATTTTGGTGCACTCATCTCCGTTTGCCTTGTTTAAAAAAAAAAAAAGATAGCATGATATTCTAACTGCGGCACAGAAAACGTTTACTCTGCACTCACATTCGTTACACTCTCTCATTCAGCAGTCAGAAATGTTTTTAGAGTATACCTGCATATTTCTGGGGGTGGAAGGAAACCAGAGAACACGGAGGAAACCCTCACAGACACAGGGAGAACATGCAGAACTTAACCTAAGCTCAGGATCAAACCAGGGACCTGCTGGGAGGTGGAAATGCTACCCACTGCACCAATGTGCCACCCTGTATTTTAATATATTATTAGATATTTAAAATGTAGAAAAGACAAATGGATCTCTTAAACCTTTAGTCACTGTTTTGTATTCAATTTGTATATTATCTGAAGTATGTATCTAACTATGATCAAAATGCATCCAGGGAAAAATAGAAAATAAAATGTTATGGCAAGCCAGATCTAGTGAGAATGGTGTATCTTGCTTCAAATTTGACTCTACTGAAGTTTAAGTGCAGACACAGCAAGTGCAATAAAATTAGTGCAGGTATATTTAGTGTGTCTGTGAATGCTAATGTGTAACATCATGCTGTTTTTTCGGTTATTATATTACACTCCATAACATGTGTTGCAAAGTATAATGTTATTTTGCTAACTGAAATGTAGAATAAAATCTCATCAAACAGTTCAAACAATAAATGGGCAAAGACTGACAAGTTTAACCGGATTTTAAACATCTACAAATTGTGGTGTCTTGTAAGTGGTCATTTGCAAGATTTTTCCCACCTCAGGACATTAGATATACTAAGTGAACCCCCCCCCAAAAAAAAAAAAAACCAAAGACGTCTTCATGAAAGCATATCTTTTGTTTGCTCTGTGAAA